>JAIPMN010006059.1:0-14475 GCA_020650975.1 Apostichopus californicus
GCATCTAGTAGAGCACACCATTTCCCCCATTGCTCTGTATAATTTGCATCGATGCCCCATTGCTGTGCGTGTTAGTACCTACAATGTGGTCAGTCTTAACATGGAAGTAATTTGATGTTAATTGCCCTGTACCACAGCCACTACAGGAAGAATAACAGGTCGGTTGTAAAGGATTTACTAAAAGCAAATATGTTTTGCTTTTGATTAAGTTTTTCCTCAGGAGATGCGGTAATAATTGTTTAAGAAAACCTCACTCATCCTGATATTCAAGTCGAGACCATTAAGTTCTTCCTCTATGTATGTAATCTTAACCACATACAGTATCACTGAAATGGATCCCGTTATTATGAAAAGTCCTGGTATAGGTATTGTCTTTTATAAATCTTGAAACTCATACTAAATGTTCCAGGAAGTCTGTCATTGATATGTAAAATATTTTCCAGACTCAATTATTTTCCATTATATCATTTCATTATTCATTCCATTATTTTCCACTCCAATATTTTTCCAGACGTGAGTGTGCTTAAACTTGTGTTCTAGCATACCGTACTTACCTGAACTCAGGGCAATAACCAAAGGTGGGGGCGGGGGGGGGGGCGGGGGGAGGCGGAGCAATAATTTTCAGATTGCACTGACACATGAAACCTGTACTAATACAGAAACAAAATTAAAATGGTGGCGATGGTCACACCATTTTTGCACCTAAATCCCTTGACCCAACCAAAAGTTTCTCATACCCTTTACACAACTCCCCAGCATGGACATTAGCACCAACATTGTGCCTCCCCTCCCTCCCCCCCCCTCAAATTTGAGCTCTGGCTATGGACCTATGGCTGTAAAGTACTTGTTCTTGCCTTCATGGGTTTATACTTGGGACATGTTCATTTTGTTTATCTATACTGTCCGAAAGTTTCATTTTGATTAATATTGTCTGATCAATACTAATATCATGTAACATATATAATATGTCATCAGCTTGACTAGAGCTAGGCCAGTTTCATTTGACATGATGACAAGGTCAAACTTTTCACAAATTCTCCAATTAACTGTTTAACAACTTACTACTACTATGAAAAGTGTCCGGGTGACTTGATGTAGGATGAATCAGTCTTTCTATGTAGGACCCTAGATGAGGACTGAGTCCTGACCCACCAGACTTTGGATAATTTTTTTGCAGCCCACTTTTTGGTCGCACCCCGATGGTCCGTGCAAAATCGTTTTAATACTACAGTAAGTGTACCATGTTTTCCAACATTGGTCTTCCTTTAAAACGGGTGGGCAACCTACGGCCCGCGGACCACATGCGGCCTGTCTGTGATATTTTTTGTGGCCCGTGAGATGTCTCAAGAAAAAGAAAAAAGGTCAATCTATTTTACATCATCACAGAAACCGAGCTACAGTAGCTGCTTAGAATTTATCGGCACTAATGATGCTGTCAGGTAGGCCTATTATCCCCATTAATTATCATCAACTGTACTGTATTGACATTAAATACAGATTAAGTACACACACCTATTGCTTGAAAGTCCTCGGAATCAAGGTTTGAAATCAACAGCAGGTCGTTGGTTAGGTGCGGCCCGTTCAATTGTTTACTCCTTATATCTGGCCCATTCATTCAAAAAGGTTGCCCACCCCTGCTTTAAAACTTCCCAGTCAGTAAATCAGTGATTTAGGTAGAAATTATTTTGCACCAAAAGTTGTGAAGGTTGCTTTATATTTTTTAATCATACAGAGACAGAGAGAGAGAGAAAGAGGGATATTTGTTACTTGAAATCCAAATGTTACATACAGTATATAATGACATCCACAATCCTGACCTGATTCAGTGCCTGGATCACCATCTTTACTTAATCCTAACCACAATATTTTACCAGTTTGATCTGGCTTTTTTGATAAGATTTAAAACCCTCCAGGGAATATAGTCTCAAATATGATTTGAGCAATTGGTTATTTAACTGATTGCAGACTTAGGGTCTGTTCTCCTCAGGCATTCATTGTTAGATATATGTAAATATTTTTTCTGTCCCATCTTTTGCTTCCTTTTAACCTACTTTCCCCCATTCCAATTTGCAAGTTTCTCTAAACAATGTCAGAAGACTTTGAATGAGAGGATAATTATAGTCCAATAACCTGAGTGATCTTCAAAATGGCCTCAGGGACATTTCCTCTCATCAGAGAGAGAGAGGTGGAAATAGAGAGGAAATATTTTGACAACATAGATAAACCCAAGGCCAGTTATTTATAACCCCATTCAAAGATAGGTCAGAAAGGATATCAGAAGAGGTCATTTAAGGTAACTCAAGTCATGGGGGAGTGGAGGGGGGGGGGAGGGGAGGGACGGAAGTATCTCTTGCAAAGGAAAACATATTCTATGATAGTGCAAGGTTTCTGTAGTTTCAATGAGAAGATACTTCTCACTTTAACAGACTATGTCCAGAAGGGAGGCAAGGATTTTGATGATTTTGATGAGTTGAGAAAGGGGGGGGGGGAAGTACAGGGGGATGAAAGATTCATGTTGTGATTCTCTCTATCATGAATTACTTGACAGTGTTGTGAATGTGTATCAAACATATTATGGAGAAAAGACATACCTATACAGTAGTTTCTGTATATAAATTATTAACACAAATTTATGGGACTGTGATGATGCTATGTCCTTACACAGCTTCTTCTTTCTTTGTGTGTGTGTGTGTGTGAGTGTGTGTGTTACCACTGTTTACCATTAAAGGCATTGAAGAGTCGCCCCAAACCGCGTGCCACGCTCTGAAAAAGTTAACTCTCCGTTCCTTGCAAGTGAAGTTTTACTCTTGTCACTACAAAATGCAGACAGTAATGAAACGTGATACCTTGTTATCTTTAGCTGGACCTGAGATGTCCAATGTTGCTGTATCGTTTATACACTGTGCTGTGGGTAATGACCGCAGATGTATGCACTGACTGTACACTAGTGTTTAATTACCGACGGTAGCAAGCTGTGTGTGTATTTTCTGGAATCGATGGTGGTGTCTAAAACTTCTGTTACACCTCATTCGAAAACTAGGTCATATTACTGGCATTAGACGTTTCTTTTTGCGAGAGTCTTCACACCCTTTAAGTCACACCAAAATAATTGTTACAAATTAAATTCCAAGTTTTGAAAATGTTAGTATTTAAGTCCTACTGGCACTGGTGCTTATAACCTCCAGTACTTTCATGAACTCCCAAAAGCATGTGAGCTTATTGAATTCCATTTACCTCAACAAACAGAGGTGGACCGTACTGGACCTTTAATAGTTTAGTCCAGGAAGACTCGTCTGCCCAAGCAAATCCAAGCTGTTGTAATTGCAGATGTCTCAGGATAATTTTTCTTTTCCTTTCAAAATTGAATTCTGAGCTTTTCTAATGGCCTAATTCACATGTCAAAGGTATTAGTACTATGAAATATTGATTTTGTAGTGCTATAACGGGACTCATAAATAATACAACACAAGTAGAGTAAGCCACACTCTGATGACCAGGAGAAAATAAAAGAGTGGTCTGATTCTATGTAATATATTGCTGTTCAGAAATTTAGAATTTATTTTCAATTTTTTTGACAAAGCATAAAGGGTGTGAAGACTCGCGCAAAAAGAAACGTCCAATGCCGGTAATTTGACCTAGTTTCGAATGAGGTGTAACAGAAGTGATAAACACCACCATCGATCCCAGAAAACAGACACACAGCTTGCTACCGTCGGTAATTAGCCTGACAATAGTGTGCAGTCAGTTCATACAGCTGCGGTCAATACCCACAGCACAGTATACAAAAGATACAGCGATGGACATCTCAGGTCCGGCTAAAGATAACAATTAAGGTATCACGTTTCATTACTGTCTGCATTTTGTAGCGACACGAACAAAACGTCACTTGCAAGCAACAGAAAGTTAACTTTTTCAGATGGCCGCACGCGGTTTGGGGCGAGTCTTCAATGCCTTTAAAATGCCATTTCAGACCATAACAAAGCAACTGTGCAATATTTTGTATTGAGTTATCTTGCAATTTGACCAAAAAAAATGAAAAGATAAAACAATGCGATCCTGTCATAAGTGTTAAACAAGCATTCCTGCATCGAGGGACTTGAAATCATCGCATTATGTGGTAAAGCCCTGTTTCACTTTCCATTTGCAGAAAACGTTTGATCACGACATGTCTTTCTAATGTTCCAAGGCGACGACCCTACAGGAAGTAATATTACTGTCGAGAACAAACTAAAAGACTATATCTATAACCATGAACAATCTATACATCTCAACTTTCTATATCTATAATATACCTCTTTAACTATACCTTGTAAATATTGTTGCTATGGAGATGGAATTCTTGGGCGTGAGCCAGTGAAAGTCCGAAAGTTGGTGCTTATGTAGGTCAGGCAGGATGAAGGAGAGAGGGGAGATGGGGGTCAAGAGGGGTTAGAGATGTGTGTGTGTGTTTCTACAGTGTATGCTATATGTACAGACTACTTATGATATTGTGTGAGAGGAAGGGATTTCACTGTTCACATTGACTTTGACTTGGAATATTGGCCTTGTGTTGTTGTGCTGGCTGTTGGGAAAATGAAGGGTGTGGCTGAGTGAAGTGACTGCAAACTGATGAAGACCTGAGAGATTGAGTGAAGGAGTTGGGACTGGAGTAGTGAAGGAATAAAAGTCACAGAACGTTATAAATATTCTCTATTCTTATCTTTGGAATTCCACGCTTCCGCATGAAACTTTGCAGCTTTGTCGGGACTAAACTAACATCGATCCTCTACTCGACAATTACAGTTATGTCCATAATCTTTCCTTTTAGCCAGAATAACATTTCACTGCAGGTAAAAACTCATGTCAAGCTGAGTTAGGCTGGGTCAGTCAGTGTTTCCTTTACTTGGGGCATCAACACATGTATAAAATTACTGTCATATCATTGATTTTTTACATGAGAGAAGAATGTTGCTTTAATAGTTCAGTGTGATGCTATTATCCCAGCTTATCTGAAATAACAACATGAAGAAAGAAGGGGGTGTGGGGGGGGGGGAGGAGGTTGGCAAAAAAAAGAAGAAAAAGAGAAAAAAAGTAAAGACTGTACATAAATATTTACTTTCATTATATCACTTTAAATTCTTTCTCCATTACACCTTGATATCCATTCCACAACCTTTCTTCAACTTTGGTGTCATTAAGCTATGTAAACCAAGGCAACTGAATCCAGTGTAGACTTTGATGGAAGCCATTCACCTCTTGACAAGCTGACACCTTTGTGGGAGTGATGATTATGGTGATAGGGATGCAACTGCAATGTTTTAAAAGGACAACTCAACAAAGTACTCAGTGGTTTTGATTTCATACCTGGTACATGTTGGTCCACTTTATTAGTATAAGAACCCCCCCTATGGCATTCTGTGGCAGGTAATGTCACTTGAGGCCAAAGTCTTGTCAACCTTGTAAACAGAAATAACAAAGTAAAGCTTGCCTGAACTTTGTACATGTATGGTAGTTAGAAGGGCGACAACGTCCTTTGTATTTCTCAAGAACCCCTTTGTTTTCATGGAGGTCAAAGGTCAGTGAAGTCAACATCTCCAAGTAGTCTGAAACACATGTAATCATAATGGCTCCAGAAATGAACCATGTAAAGATTTTATTCTTGGTATGTAGAACCACTTCAGTGTTGTAGAAGTGCCCTCTTATGAAGGTGAAAGGTCAGTGAAGTCA
Organism: Apostichopus californicus; assembly: GCA_020650975.1. Taxonomy (NCBI): domain Eukaryota; kingdom Metazoa; phylum Echinodermata; class Holothuroidea; order Aspidochirotida; family Stichopodidae; genus Apostichopus; species Apostichopus californicus. The sequence goes on from JAIPMN010006059.1 coordinate 5,707, forward strand.
ACATCTCAAAGTCTGAAATATTAGTAATCATGGTGGCTCCAAAAGTGAACCTTACATGAATTTTATTCTTGGGTATGTAGATCCACTTCAGTGTTGTAGAAGTGCCTTCTTATTTTCAGTGGAGGTCTCTTCAGTAGAGGTCAAAAGTACTGGTATGAAAATCTTGTGAACATGAAAGCATAGTAAAGGGTTGAGTGAACTTCGTACTAGGTATGTAGACCCCACCTTGGCGATTACGAGAACTTTGTCGTTCTCAGTGGAGATCAAAAGGTCCATGGGAATTAATAGAGGTTATTTTTGCAAACCTATAAAACATAACAACTCATAAACTGAAATATGGATGAACCTTAGAAATCAGTGCAAGAGGATCTCTTGAAGTCAGCAATTGTCAAACTTTCTATGAATCTTAATTTTCTGAAATTTTGCTGAAATGGAATGCTCTCATACAAAAACATGGCTAGGGAATCAGAGCTGTGGATTTCAGAGCTGTCGATAGCTTGATATGGACAGTGTCTGATAATAACCAGGATATTCAGTATACATGTTCACACACACATGTATGTAGGCCTATGTGTATGTATGTGTGTGTGTGTGCGTGTGAGTGTATGTGTGTATGAAGGTGTATGTATGTATGTGTGTATGTATGGAAGTATATCTGTGCATCCTCAACTAATAATATGCTGATACTAGTATTGTGCCTACTGACATAGTTCAAAAGATACTACTAATAAACTGGATTTGTTGCTGTTATAGATGTTTCAAAGATTTGACAATATTACTAGAACCCTCAAAGTGTGTCACTCACTTGTGTAATAGATAAAGGCATAAATAATTTACCTTGCATCAGAACCAACATTGTAACAATTAATATGGTTGTGGGAACCACAATTACACTGAGCTGTAAACAATTACCATGGTCATTTATCCAGTGCTGGAAAACTAGAACACAGATGGTTTATAGCCCATTCATCATATGACCCCTTCAGTTCGTGTTCTTCTGATCTTATACCCTTATTCCCTTCCCTGTGTCCTCCACACCTTACTCCCTGCTACCCCTAACCCCCCCCCCCCTCAATATCCTTTCTCAATAAGTGTTTGGAGAGAGACTTGATTCATACTGTGAAACCAGTAGTCACCCATTATGTAGTATTGCACTGTATAGCACTGTATGATATGGTAAATCTTTAAGTTGTTTATTCTGTTACTGTTGTCTTATTGCTGTTAATTACTGTATTAAAGAATGACAAAACCCTAGATAATTTGTTGTCTTTTTACTCAGTATGCCTCCTAGGGACTGTTTTTATTTAATTATCATATATTAGAATGTCATAATTGTAGATATAATGTGATTGTCTTGCCTCCTATGCAGCAGTTATAATCTTTGAGTCTGCTCAGTCAATGATGGACTCCGATCACTGCCGTGTGGGCCGACTTTTGCTTGCCAATCTGGTGGTTGAATCGTGAGGGATGAATTAATTAAATACTATTGCACGTACTGTGTTATTGAACAATGCTATATTGCAAGGGTTCCCTAACTGGGGTGCATGAACCCCCAGGGGGTGTGTGAGTCCACCTCAGGGGGTTCGTTTCTGAAAGTCAAAACTAGAGTACTTTTTGTTGAACTAATTACTGATATATCATATAATTTAGTAATGTACAAAAGTCGTACCTATCGACAAACTCTTTTCCCGTTCCATACGCATATGTTGCCATAGTAGTACCGTACCGTGCATGTGATAAATAACTGAATTATGAAACAGACACAGGCCTCATGACTTTGGTGAAGTTGGTGTACGCATGACAATACGTCGTGAAGATAAAGTTTCCAAATAAATTTTTGTTCAACACTTGTTCTTTTTCATTACAATATTATTACACTATGAACTTGATCTTTTACGAAGCACTGTTATGTGTATTATAGTATAATAATAACTCAGGTCGTGTCTCAAAAAGTTGGGGGTTCGTGGACAACTCTGACATCCACAGGGGGTTTCGTGGGGGGATAAAGTTAGGGAAACCCTGGGGCACTGTGTAGTATATCATCCTGGAATCCTTGGACTTCTAGTTCAATATTTGTATTGAGAGACAGTTTGCATTAGAGATTTGCACATGAAATCAGAAAGAATGGAATCAATGAAAGAAATGTGCAGTATAGAAAGTGTTTGAATTAGTCACAGTCATGGATAAGTGCATCATTAGGCATACTTCAGGGCAGCAAAAAGCAGTATTTACCAAGGGAGAATTGTAAAGAATGCCTTGCTCTTTCAAAGTTTTGGCATAGTACTTATTAACTTTTATAACATGATTTAAACATGAAATCTGCCATACGTTTGATCAACCTTTGCCAATCAACATTTAATCTGCCATGCTCCTTGTCTATATGATACATTTGCTGTTTTATCCCAGCCCCCCCCTCCCCACCCCTACTCTGTTCAGTCTCTCCTTATTTTGTTGGACTAATCGTATGTTTTAAACACTAGGACAACTGGAATAAATCTTTAATTCTGAGAAATGTGAAAGACTATTTATCTGATAATTGCAATATCTTTCCAATTTTTTTTTTTTTGAGCCATCTTCCATACATCATGCATATTTTCTGACTTGTTTCTGTCTACAGGTGTCCAGTCCTTGACTAACCGGTGAAGATGACTCAGAATGGGTGCAGCAAGGCAGACAGTTCTGGGTGGGAGGAAATTCAGGAGCTTCTACAACAGACCCAGCAGGAGAACACCTCCATGAGGAACCAACTAGAGGTCCTGAAACAAGAGAACAGACAACTGAAGTACAAAGCTAACGACGTCATAGAACAGGACTCTCGCACGGACAGCGAGAAGGCCGCGATGCTGGGGCTGGACGAAAGGAACGACGACGACGAGACGGAGAAGGGAGCCACTCAGGAGGAGGAGGAGGAGGAGAAGGAGGAGGAACCGTCTGTACCTCATCCGAATCAAAACGGGTACGTCATGGTCGATAACAACGGCGACCCCGTCCTGCCGGGGTTCCCCTCGTCTTCCTCGGAGGGCTCGGCGTCGTTCCTCTGCGAAGACGGCGCCGGTCAGGCGTCGGACCCTAACTGGGATGTCCACAGCAGTGAGGAAGGGTCGGTGGCGTGCCTGCAGGATAGAATACAACAGATGGAGGAGAACCACTACAGCGTCAACGAGGAACTCCAGGCCACCTTGAAGGAACTCTCGGACCTCCAGCAGAGCGTCACCGACCTCACCTTCGGCAATGAAAAACTGACGGAGGACAAAGGTTTGATCTTGGACGCCTTAATCTCTCAGCTGCGAAAGATGGAGAGGTTGAAAGAGGTCTGCGAGAATCTGAAGACCGCCCTCGACGAGAACGAGGTGAAATACAGTCTGGAGGAGTTTCAAGATTTGGATATTTCGAGGACCGACGAGGAGGGGAACGTGAAGGATCTGGCTGATTCGGGGACGGCCAGAGCTCACATGCTCTCCATCTTGAAAGAACATAGTTCCAGGAGGGACTTGGAAGAGGAAAACAGAAACGACAAGATAAATCAATTAGAGCAATCCATGCAAAGAGTGTTTGAAGATAAAAAGGATCTCGAACAAAAGGGTACAGTATTGAGAGCCAAATTGGCCGGTATTCAAGTAGAATTAGAGAAACACCAGGACATGTTGGAGTCGGAACGAGTCAAGCTGGCAGAACTGTTCAAACATCAGGATCCAGAGGGCAAGCTGAATCTCGAGTTACTTCTAAACAGCGGAAGCCAGGATAGAGAGGTGTTGGAGCTGAGGTGCAGAGAACTAGAGGAAGCTCTGAACGAGAGCAATAACCACGCCGAGAAACTGCAGCTGGAGCTGGAGAGGATCGAATACCAGTACGAGGTCAGCAGGCAGAGATTCGAAGAGGAGATGGCGTCCTACAACGAGATCCTGAGAGAACAGGAAGCGTACAAGGAGGCGTTGGAGCACGACTACACTCGGATGAGGGAGGCCTGTCTGGAGCTGGAGGACACCTGCGATAGGCTGGACTATGACAAACAGCAGCACATCAAGACGATCGCGGATTTGAACGAGGCGGTGGAGGGTCTGAGGAAAGAGAAGCAGGAGATGCAGAGGGACCTGGGAGATATCAAGAGGAACAGCGCCAAAGATACGAAAGAGTGGGTTCAATTCCAGAGAGACCTCCAACAGACGGTCAAGATAGCCAACGATTACAGAGAAGAGGCACAGGACGAGGTCAAGAGGCTGGAGACGGAGAACGGGGAATTACTAGAGAAGGTGAAGAGTCTGACGGCAGAGCTCGATAAACTAAAGAGGGATAAAAACAGATCGTCGATCGAAATGCCGATCAGACCTCCCAGCGGTGGAGATTCCGAGATTCAATTGAGGAGTCAGAGTTTCCACGTGAGCACTGAGAAGGATAAACTCCGACTCACTGGCTTACGAAAGCCTGCCCAAAACGGTTCAAGTAACGTTAAAATATCGGTCCAGAATATCATACAGACCATCGAACGAGATTCCGTCGGGGACGCCCCCAAGGTACCGAGCAGTCCCGTCTTTTCTCCGACGACCAGGGAGCCTCTCTCCCGAAGGAATTCTTCAAGTCCGCGATCATCCCTGGACTCTCGTTCCGGCAGTGGTATTCGAACCCACGACAGTAAACTGCGCCGTTCCGCTACGGTACAGCTGCCCATTCCCTCCGATCGCAAGTCCACTGGATCAATCGGCAAACAGAGAACCCTGGAGGAAAATTCAGAGACGAGAAGGTCGGTCGTTTCAAGTAGAAACCAGGATTACAGAACCGCGGTCACCCGCTCGGATGCAAGACAGACCATCGGCAACGTCTTGTACCGTCGGAGTGAGCTAGGAGGGAGAATACCGCAAACCATATCATCTCGGGATCAGGGTAGTCCCATCCCTTCCACTAAGGTAGCTACCTCATCCACAGTATCATCGTCCACAACAACAGCTAGAAGGTAAGATTGTAAGGATATTGAAATGATATAAGACTGTTTATTGATACTGCCAGTACAAGCAGATTTCAATGGCCAGATCGGAGAGCAGGCAAAGCTAATTAATATTGCCCTAAGCAAAATAATGAATTGTGCTAGGGTTATGTGGAACAAAGTAGACATCTATCTCTCAACCAAAACTTGTTTATTAGTACACAAAAAAACCCCCAAAAACTTGAACCCATTGAATAGTGTAGAATAGCTGAACTAATCACATCATATCACATATAGTCATATTACATTACATATATTACATATATATTACATATGTATATATATATTACATATATATTGCATATATTATATATTACATATATATTACATAAATATTACATATATTACATATAATATATATATAACATATACATGTAGTATATATATTACATATAGTCATATTACATATTGTCATATAGTCAAATAATATTACAAAGATTGAGAAAAAAGTTGAGAGAGAAAATTTGAAATTTTCCAATTTGCTCATTGCTTGCCATTAACACTACATATGTAAAAAGTGTCTGGGTTACAAAATAGGAGTCACTTGCTCATTAACATTTCGATGAATAAATCAATCTAGACAGAAAAAATATGATAACATGTAGAAAGGTGTCTAATTGTGTTTAGCAGTCTGCTTAAGCACCGATCGTACGTTCTCTGGCTGCTTCTATCAGTTCATAGGGTTCTATTCACAGCTTGAACATGTATGCGGATGCCTGCGGTATTGCAGTTCTAAAAATAATTTTGGAAAAGACACCTTAATTGATATCATAGGTTTTTCTAATTTTACTTAATGAGCTATTTTAATGCCTGGCTAAACTGACTGCTTCAAATTAGTTTGATAGACTATTACATTATCCTGTTACTGCAGGTAGAGGAGTAGGCTCTACATCATGGTACAAATATATACCTGCACCATACACTCACACCGAGGAAGTTATTCATCCATTGGAAAACGATCATTTCCTCCGTATGAAAACTTCTCCATCGTATATACACAAGTGCTGGAAGAGGGTTGATCGTCGACCATTTCCACGTTAATTATTAATGATTGAAACCATCTGTGTAAATATTAAGTCTTGTCATAACTAGGATTGAAATAGTAGCAATAAAGCATAAAAAGAGTAGAAATGGTTGCTACCGACAGTTATGCTTTTGATAGACAAAAATTGATGCTTTGATGTTCAAGTCAAATTGTATGCTCTTCCTGTACAGGTTAGCACATAGTTTTGCATATATACTGAATGTGACGTTGCATATATGGGGTTTGCATATATATTTCTATCACTGCCTATTGAATAAGAGTGTAGATAGAAAAATCAATGAATATAGTTGCATTCGTATGTATAGTTGTTATTTTGCGAGTCGTAGAAACATCTCTATGTTCAACTCATTCAAGGGGGATATACTTAAGTAAATTCTTGCACAATAAAAAGTAGTATTGGGACAAAATTTGGTGAGCTGTTTCCTCTCAACTTTGATTGGACCATGCTTTTGTGTGAATCCAATAATGCCAAGTTACCTGATGTAGGTCATATGTTGTTAGTTAAAAATTATTGGCAAGAGTACTCAAAAAATGCCGCATTTGAAAATGGCCGACAATTTTGGCATTGGGATTCGGAGAATGCCAACAATCGATGCTTGTTTTGTCATTAAGGTGTAAAATACCGAAATTTGTTCATTATATTTGAAAAGTGCATCGCACTGTTTAATCTTTAAACTTTAGTCCAGTTTCTATTCCCAATAAAGAATGCTGTGTGATTACACTTCTATCCTGTTTGGGGTTTCACTTTCACTTTCTACGGCGAAAATTTGGCATTACGCTATGCATGATGGGGACCTATTATAACGATGAACTACATCCAAGAAAGTTTAATGTAGAAGCAGCAGGAAAGTAGGAGAATGGGTGTGTTGTGGGGGGGGGAGGGGCGGTTGGGGGAGAGAGACGGGGAGGGGTGTGATAACAGAAACAACATGATTTAATGAGGACCGATAATAATATCCGGGATGGGTGTGGATGACATTTTTGTTAATGAGACATAAAGTTATGAACAGGAAAATGATTACAGAAATTACTATCACATCCTCAGGAGCGTCTTCATAATGACGATAATTAGTCGCTGGCCGAGGATGAGGTTTATTTGTGGTTACACCCCAACATGGACATCTATGTCCGCCAAATGATGGCTCATCTGTTTCAATGAGATTTATTTGTGGTTGCACCCCAACACGGACATCTATCTTAGTCAAATGATGGCTCATCTGTTTAAATGTCTCGTTTTTTTGTTGTTTTTTTTCCAGAGATTCTGCAGAGATCAAGAATGATCCCCTCTCAGCTCTGGTGAACAGATACGGTGGAGGAGGATCTAAGAGGAACGCCCTCCTTAAATGGTGTCAGCTTAAGACACAGGGGTACAAGGTGAGTCCAGCCAGGATAATGCCGAGTTGTGACTGGTCACTGTCAGAGAAGTGACCGAGTATAAAGTTCTCTTGGAGATCGAGTCGAGTCAGTGTCGATGAATTTCCTGGCTCGGGTCGAGCCGATACCAGTACATTCACCTGACCTGGGGTTGAGTCATTGCCAGTGGTTTTCCTGAGTCGGGTCGAGTCAATGCCGGTACATTTACCTGACCTGAGGTCGAGTCAATACCAGGTTTTCCTGACTCAAATCATGTCATTGACTCAATTCCATTGCATTATCTTTGTGACCAAAAAAACTTTACAAAATTGTTAAAGCTTGTTTTACTTTTGGAATTTGGTGACTCAAGAAATCTCAGAGGCTGCAAGTCAGGCTCTCGAAAGATGACAGTGAATTAATAGTGAAGGCTTATGGGAAGTCCTCAAATTGTCATTTCTCACTAAATTCATAAAAAGAAATATGGAGAACCCTGTGATGTATGAAAATTGCTCCATTATTCTGTAACAATAAGAAAACAATCAAGTGTGAAACAATTCTCTTTGTAAACATTGTGGCAAGTAGTAGCTGTCACTGGTTAAGACTAACAGAATACTTAACAGTCTGCAGGTAACTGACTCTACAGATCATTCTGTTTATTAAAATATCATTGCTTTATCTGAGACAAAGGAATATTAAACATGTTTCTTGTCATGGGAATTAATGCTTTCGTAAGAAAGTCATGTTAAACGAGTAGCATTTCATTTGCAAACTTTTTTTTAAACAGTCCTTTTCGATAAAGAATGTCCAAAAAATGGGAAAGTTGGTAAAAATATATATATGTCAATGCCTCACTGTTAGTGTTTTATATTTGACATTTTGTCAGGGCACAGATATTTCTGTTTTATATTTGACATTTCTTCAGGGCACAGATGCTGTTACTATTTTATATTTGACATTTCTTCAGGGCACAGATGCTGTTACTATTTTATATTTGACATTTCTTCAGGGCACAGATGCTGTTACTGTTTTATATTTGACATTTCTTCAGGGCACAGATGTTACAAATTTCAGCAGCAGTTGGAACGACGGACTTGCCTTTTGTGCTCTTCTTCACAACTTCATACCATCAAAGATACCTTACGATGACTTGAACGGTCAAGATAAAGTAAGATATTTCAACTGTAAAATATATCTCTATGCTATAACCCCATAGGGAAAGCATTACCCCCTGTTAAAGTGACTGCCACTGTGGGAGACGATTGTGTGTGATGATTAATAGGCAAACAATTGTGTGAGGTGAATTTAACTCACTCCTCTCTTACCACTGTCCGAGACCTGTGCATTCTTACAGCCATTAGTAACAATTTTTGTACTGCACCCCCCCCCCCCCCCC
>JAIPMN010006059.1:14485-28829 GCA_020650975.1 Apostichopus californicus
ACCTGTGCATTCTTACAGCCATTTGTAACAATTTTTGTACTGCACCTCCCCCCCCCCCCACACCCAACCCTTTTTACCCCTTCAGAGAGTAATTAATGTTTATTGAGTTTGATTCAGATTTAAATGTTATGAAAAGAAGTACCAATTGAATTTATGACCATCACAAATAATTTTTGATATTATCTGACAGTTAGATCGAGACTGTGGATTTACCTATTTATTGTTTAGTTATTGTTCTATTTTATTTATTGTTCTGTTCACAGAGGCGTAATTTCACAGTGGCCTTCAAAGCTGCAGAAAGTTACGGTGTGGTCTCTATTCTGGTGAGTCCTGATTTCTGTCTGTAGGGCAAAAGATGCATAGCACTGTAGTAATATTGTCTTATGGCTAGTAAGCTTCCTATTACTTTATATCTCACTAAGAGGTTTGTAAAAAAATATTTTATCTGTAGACAGGTGACTTTTACCACTTAATTCCAACTGCCTCACTTGACTGGCAGAGTGATGTAAACTAACACAGGGACAATTGGGATCTGATTTCACACAACCATTCTGGCATCTCAGCCAACCAGCTCAGTGAATTCCTTGCCATGAGACTAAACATGCACAAATTTATAACCATTGTTGACTCCATTATCAGCAAGGTTCCTACACTACTACCCATCAAATGTGAAGGTTCATCAAAGCTTTATGTGTAATATCATGTTTACAATGATTTCCAGCTTTGACCCCTGTTGACCTCAAAAAAATCCCCAGGGTTTTTCTAAATGCTTGATATGAGTCAACATATCTGTTTACATGTTCTTTTGCCATGATATGAGTCAACATGTCTGTTTACATGTTCTTTTATATGAATTAGCTTTCATTTTTAAACAAATTGCTGTCTCTAAAGGTAATGTAATTAATGATCTTTAGTTCTCTTTGTTAGTTTTTTCAATATTTAACTTTTGCTTTGCACCGCCTTTAAAACAATATTTTCAGACTAGTATGAGGAAGGACTGAATGTGATTTGTGGCTGTTTTACAGATCCTGTTCTTTCTCCAAATTTATTTTCAACTTCCCAGGTCAAATTCTCATGTGTCATTTGCTTATAATGTCATTAAAACCCTAACTGCTAGATTTCTGAGTTAATTTTTGTCATAATGCCATTCTACACTGACATGGAAAAAACAATGTTAATCATTTCATTTCAAAATAATGATGTAAAAGTTCATTTTAAAATAATGTAAGTAAAAAGTTTAGTTTTGGCGCTTCAGTGCGTGTGATTAATGTGACATGAACAAGTATCAAGACGATAAACGGTGAGAATCAATTACTAATTCACTAATTAACTTGGCTCATTAACATCCACTTGGGAGTAAAATCTAATAATAGAAAAAAAAATAATTCATTAACTTTCATTTCAAAATAATGATATAAAAGTTCGTTTCAAAATAATGTAAGTAAAAGTTAGGAAAATGTTTCCCATGTTGCTTTTGTGCATGTTGTTAATATGGACATGTAAAAGTATCAACATTGACAAATGGTGGGAATCAATCACTAATTCACTAATTTACTTGGCTCATTAACATCCACTTGGTGGTAAAATCTAGGAGGGTGCCTTATTTTGTGAAATACTTGTTAAGTTTGGTAAAGGTGATGACCAAAGTTTTCAAGCTGTTAACATCCCATCGCTTCTCCCTCTGAGTTGCATGGCATGATCCTGCCTGATGACAAGGTGGGGAGGGGGGGGGGGGGCATCAGGTGGACTATAACCTTTGGGTCCAGGGTCTATAAGGGGATCTGGGAAAATATGGGGTAAATAATAGGGTACTCTCATTTTCATAATATACTTAAGAACGAAATGAAGGTTGCAGAAGGAGGCTATGCAAAATGTGAATTCAAACTTTACTTCCTGATGCGACAGGATTTGGTCTTTCCTGAATTCACTAAATGTTTCTCGAATTCAGAACAGATCCCTGTTAATTAACGGCGGAAATTAATATGCGTAAGTGAGAAATTGACAGGAAATGTGTGACTTATTATAAACATGGGATAGGACCTAAGGTTACTACAGTTTGTTGAGAAATGTAATGGTTTTAAAAGCTTTGATTAATACAGGAAATGTTGTGTGAAGAGATTAAGATAAATAGGAAGTGATCGGTAACAAACAAGTTCATGTGTAGTGATGAGCAAGGACTCTCTAATATGCTATGACAATGTCCCTCGCTGCATACTATGACAATGTCCCTCGCTGTATGCTATGACAATGTCCCTCGCTGCATGCTATGACGATGTCTCCTGCTGCATGCTATGACAATGTCCCTCGCTGCATGCTGTGACAATGTCCCTCGCTGCATGCTACGACAATGTCCCTCGCTGCATGCTACGACAATGTCCCTAGCTGCATGCTATGACTATGTCCCTTGATGCATGCTATGACATCCCTCGCTGCATGCTATGACAATGTCCCTCGCTGCAGGCTATGACAATGTGCTTCGCTGCATGTTATGACAATATCCCTTGCTGCATGCTATGACAATGTCCCTCGCTGCATGCTATGACAATGTCCCTTGCTGCATGCTATGACAATGTCCCTTGCTGCATGCTGTGACATCCCTCGCTGCATGCTATGACATCCCTCGCTGCATGCTATGACAATATCCCTTGCCGTATGCTATGACAATGTCCCTCGCTGTATGCTATGACAATGTGCCTCGCTGCATGCTATGACAATGTCCCTTGCTGCATGTGTTAACCAGAATGCAAACTTCCATTGAGCTTTCTAAGACTTAATTATAGACCCTTTGAAGAATCTGAAGCTCGCTTCTTGAGATACCATGTTTACAATATTTTCAAATTCTGCATTCTCTTGGCTATGTATGACCTTTGACTCCCACTAAAAACAATTAGCTTGTTGAACTCATTCTAGGTCATCCACATAGTAAGGGACTCATCCAGGTTTTAACCTTGTTGAGATATCATGTACTGTACATACAAGCAAGGCTTCAGAAACACACATACAAACACACCCACACAAGAACTGTATCATTGACAACAAATCTCACTTGCTGCCTTGTTAGTTATAATCTTCTTGTCAACCCTAACCCCCCATCCACTCCTCCAAGAACTTGGCTAATTTTTTTTCTTTTCTCATCACAGGATATCGATGACATGGTAAAGATGGAACGTCCCGATTGGCAGTCTATCTTGGCTTATGTCACCAGCATATATAAGAAGTTTGGAACATGAACGAGATCACCGATGAAATCGCCAGATACGGACAATGTTACGTCTCCATTGAAAGGTCAGGTTCCCAAAGATAAATGTTTCTTTGAGACGTGAACATCAACATGAAAGTAATTGTCAGCTATCCAGCAACCTCCTGTTATCGTCCCATCGTAGACCAGATATGGAACGATTGGGAGAGTTATGCTGATTTGGAACAAGGGTATTGCAGTGAATAGCAATCTATAATCTCTTCTAGCAAAATGATTCTCTTCAAAGATGAAGATAGATTATTTTGCAGCATTTTTTATGACCTTGTCACCCCTGTATTGATACAGGTTCTCATTAACTGCTGCAGGAATTATTTCCCTCACATATTAAAGGTGCTTTCAGGGAAACATATGTATTTATTTGTGGTCACATAAATTTGTTTAGTGGTCCCGAGTTTATGAAGTTTCGTTTCTCATACCGTACTGAAAAAAATGGCGTGGTGCTATATGTACACAAAAGCTGCTATACATCTGTTTAAGCAATTTGCCCATTTTTGCATTTTGCATTCTGATACCGATTAAATTATTCCCTGGATTTAATACGGTATTAGTGTATTTCAACAGTAATTAAGAACAAAAACTAGTCTTGCCTTTAACAATTTATTCTCCTGATCAATCAATCAGAAGACAAACGTTATCTTATGTACAAATTTCGTCTTCCACTAATTATGTTGTCGTCTCACTAATTATTAAAATTTTTAAGCGTGGGCATTTATCATGTGTTGTTATCAATAACCTGTGAATTTTAGGTTGATTAGTTTGTGACCAATTTCTAGAATTTACCTCATAAGTTGTAAATGATCAAATGGCTTCCACAAATTATTAGTATGAAATTGAAATTTCAAGCTCTAATTCACTAATCACTTATATGAAAGAGATAACTACTGGTAGGCCTACTTAAGGTAAATCCATCATTAACACCTGGCAGTAGAAATGCTCCTGCTCCCATCAAATAGGTTATGAGATCAGAGATGCCACTAGGCAGTTGAAATTGATTGTGGGTCAGCGTGACTTAGAACTTCTGAAGAGAGATTGGCAGTATATCTTATTTGGATTCCAATAACCTAAGTTACCTACTGTAAATGCACACAAAAACTAGCCTAGGGCCTAGTCCAATTGTTAGGCCATAATGGTATTAACACTCATGAACACATCCTGCTATCCTAACATGCTATTGCTAACTTGATAGTACAGATGTACCTGCATAATTTTTTTTTAATTTAATGCAAACCACTGACCGCATTTTAAACTGTTGTTCACATTGCTTTCATAACACACTGTTGCTTCCCAAATCCATAACAGTATCCTCTATGTCAAAAAGTAGGCTACGATAATATCAGCAGCCTAACCTGTTCATTACAACGTAAGGCCCTGATGTTAGGCTTACACACAACAACACATATTGGCAATGTTATACTTAGCAGTAATAACTTAGGCTAGTAGTAGTAATACTATCATTGCTAGTCTAGGCCTAGCTTTATAGTATTAGTTTGGCTATACCTGGCAGATTTCTTTTTCAGTTGACACATGTGTGGAGTAAATTCGTAGTGATTCTCTTTCACCAAGGCCAGCTCAATTGCAATTTTTCCTTCACTTTTTGAAATCATCTTTCTCTTTATTCTGACAGTTTAGAAACATTTTGCATTCTGCTATGCGATTGATGCAAGATTCCACAATTCACTTTGTACATACAAATGTACAGGGTAATTGCTGGTTGTGTACACCAGGGTTGCCAGTTTGTCTATGATGCAAATCAGGTGAAAAAATGCTAACTACAAATTTGCTGTTATGTTATACAAATTGTGGTCTCTAGTCCCTTAGATGTCTAGTCTCTTAGATGAACATTAGGAAGTGAACCTTTGGTGAAAAATTCCAATGTTTGTACCAACGCACACCCCAATATGCAACATTGAGTCAGACTGAACAACATGTAATGGTTGAAATCAATGTTAACCATTTTCAGCTATTACTCTTGAAGTAGTAGGCCATTAAAAAAACCCACAATGCTGATTGGATTGACCTTTCGTTTTCCCAATGAAATTTGCGATATGTCAAAATTGTCTTCTTGTTTTTGCATTTTAAATTGCCAAACTGGCGTACACTGACAAGTGAACAGTGGTTGTGTGAAGTTTTTCCAGTCATTCTTTACAGTGATCCATGGAGATCTATAAGACAGAACCATAGGATGTGAATCACATTGTGTTAAATGACTGGTTAAAGGAGTTTAAGGCCTTGGCCTATAAACTCTGTCTTGAATGTGACTCGACTGTACTTGATGTTGGTTTGGTATGTTTGAAAGAAATGTTTCCAAATTTATTAATAAAATAATAGAAAATGTTACAAGGAGAAAGGGTGCAAAAAATCAGAGATTTACTTGGTGAAAGAAAAATTGGAGACGTGACATATCTCTGATGCATGTTACATTCCTCATTGACGGTGACCAAATTCATTTTCATTCCCATGATGGTCGTGTGGTCCAATGTGGACTGTTGTTAAAAACTTTTAGAAAGACTTTGAGGGTTGCAAAACAAACATACTTAGAGCACATAGCCTATGTCTGCAACAGTTAATTTGCATATAAGAACTGGGGCTGAATTGTCATTCACTATTCAAGGGTAATTTCTAGTTTAAAGGTACCATCTTCCCAAGAAGAATACTGAGATATAACATTCTGTAGGAATTCGCTTTGATGTCGTTGCTTGAGTGAATTTAGTAGGACGCCATTTGAGAAATGCTAAATGGGTTTTTACTTTCCTGTTCATCCCAGAACAAACATACAACACATTTCCTATGACTTTGCATATAAGAACTGGGGCACTATTCAAGTGCAATTTCTGGTTTAAAGGTGCCATCTTCCCAAGAAGAATACCTGAGATATAACATTCTGTAGGAATTCGCATTGATGTCATTGCTTGAGTGAATTTAGTAGGAATTCATTTGAGAGATGCTAAATGGGTTTATACTTTCCTGTTCATCCAATTTCCAATTTCTACCATTCCCCCCTCTTGTATTTTTTTAACAGCTGACATTCCATAACTATTGAAAAAGTATAGCATTCCTGCAAAATTATATAACTTTCCATTTTTGTTATTCAGGAGTTTGTACTTATAGAACTAAATTCTCGATAGTGATGCTCGTCTTGAATATTATTTGACTCCAAAGGAGAATGTTATATTAATTAGTGATTATGAAAGTCTTGATTATGAAGTATTTTGGTGCTTTCAGATATGAAAAAAAAACCAGGATTAATTGGGTATGCTATCATACATAATATGTCAAATTTGAAAACTTCTACCTAGCTAATATATTTACTAATTACTGCATATATATTACAGTAAAGGTCAAAATTATCTTCCTTTGTTTTACCAAAGCAAGACCGTAACTACCAATCGGTGCTTCCGTAAGTTTCCAACCAGGTAGGAAACAGCAGTTAAGACCTGTAATTACATCATTTCTTCCTTCTTGAAGTTTAAACAAAACGTTATAGTTTTGTACTGTCGACCATAGGGACCAAGTTAATAGATTGTTTCAATGACGTGATGATGACATCACACTGAAAAGCGATCTTTTTTTGGGTAATTCTCAACCTGGTAAGGAAGAGTGAAAAGGTGAATTATTACGAAGATCACCACTGACTACATGTAATGGGACTTTTGACAAACTTTTTGAGCAGTTTTAGCTCATTTTTAAATCTCGTTCTATAAGTACATGGAAGACAAAGAACTAACTTGGAAATGCAAACAAAATTTAAAAAGAGAAAATTAAATTCTTGAATAAAAGTGGGATTCAAACCAGTTATCTTAGGTTTGGTCCCTTTATAGCCATTCCTTTGTTGGAGGTACCAGTCATATGCCACAGTACCTTGCATACCATTTAACCAGGTATCACACCACCTTTTCATTTGAAACAGACCAGATTTGCAACAGGGAAGAGATTTCTAGAGAAATCTGGCTTTTGGCTTTCTAGAACAAAAAACATTTCATTTCCTCTTTTCAAACAACACAAAGGTTATCGGGTGAGAAGTCTGGCTATTAATAGAGAGTTTGTTTAAAATACAAACACGAGTCATTGTGCTGTTTGTTTTGTTTAAATCGATCAAAAGGTAAAATCTCATATTTATGTTTATTATATTTTCGTATGGTTATGTGTTATCTTACAGAGGCTACATTATTTTACAGTGTTTTCATAGAACCTTGCTTCAACATTTATTCTTTATTTGAGAGTATGCTATCCTGCTTAACTGAAAGGTGTATAACATTTAGCTTTCCCTTTGTTTTTTAATTTTTTTTTGTACCCAGATTCTATTAATCATGGGTGACTTTTCTTGAGAAAAATATCCTGCCTAAATGTTGCAGTGAAGTGTAAAGTTACACACGTTGTAAAATTCTTGTTAACCTACCTTGGTTTCAAATTGTCCATATTTAAGAGCAACTGAAATGTATTTTTTGAAGAATGAGAAGACTAAGAAGCCATAGAGAAATAATTTAAATAAAACATTTAACATGTAAAATGATAAAACGAGTGTAGGCTTGAATCTTTAATAAGAAGGTAATAATTCACCAAAATTATCACCAAACTTTACTACTTTAATTTATTCACCCTCTTTTATTTATGCTAAAATATGATTCAAAGAAATTGTAAAAATGATAAGAAATATCATGATAATTTATTTTTCAAAATTGGACTTAATTACTTGGGACTATCAGAAGACTGTAGTCCTAGTTTAAACCTCGATGTGCATATGCTAGGTAAAAGCACATCCTTCTGATGCGATGTCAATGTTCGCTGATTTACACATTACATAATAAGGCATTTTGCCCTAATCCCAAGGCCAATTTGGGTCATGTTTCTGAAAATACAAACTTCTATACAAGATAGTCTAGTACAGGGGTTCTCAACAGGCTACCTGCCTCTTAAACAAGATTTCATTTTGACCCACCAAAACTGATCCATCGACCAACCTGTTCTAATCAGGTAGGCAGGCCTTTTACAGCCTTAAGCTTTGAGCAACCTACCTGCCTACCATACAAATCACTCAATGTAGGTGTAGTAAGATATTGGTTCTCCCAGGGCCTTGTCAAAATGTCAAGCACTAAATTTAGAACCCTTCCATCTTATTAACACTTGCATAAACCCAGAAGCATCAATTAGAATTCATTCAGATACATATATCTTCAAAGACAACAGGCTTGTTTTGATCCTTAAATTTATATAAACGGTGAGCTCCATTTGTGGTATTTAGAGTACACACCTATTGATGTAACCTAGTGTAAAAAGGGAGCAGGGTTGCTGTTTTAGCTTCCAGCTGTGTTAAGGCGTTTGAGTGATGGTGCTAAAAATTTATCATTCTACGTTTACAAGCGATGGACGTCAAGCTGGATATTGGAAATTAATTTTAAACTGGTGTCTCTGATTTGTGAACTGTTTAGTCTGCAATGCTTCTAATGTATTCGTGGTTTATTTATTAAGCTGTCTTTTTCTATGCAAATGTATCCACCATCTTTATTCCACCGCGCACTGTATTCTCGTGCAAAACTTTTTTCCACAGGTATGCTTTATATTAATATGCAAATGTCTCCACAGAATATAAAACATTCTAAATTTAAGAGAGAAGAGTAATTTTTTCATCTGTACATATGAATTGTAAATGTCAGTATTCTTGGAATAAATGGTTTTGTGAGTGTTAAAACAGCAAACAATAAAAGTTATTTCCTTTCTTCTTTTGTTTCATGATACACTCTCATTGCTAGTATATATTACAAACAATGTACTACTCAGGAAGGCATTGCAACTGTTCATACCTTAAAATTACTCTCCATTTTGAAGATCTGCTTACTGCAAAAATCCTTTGCAATATCAACAAGAATTTCAGGTTAACAATAGAGGTTCTGAAATGTGTTTCAAAGTAAAACTTAGCTACGAAGATAATTTTGATCAAAACATTGGAAAACTATGAAGCATGCACTATCTGCAGGTTTCGTTACTTTCCACAAGTGTTTTTCTAATGCACTGAGATTTTATAGTGCCTACGGTGTCTCTGCCGACATAAACCACCTTCCCCAGATCCCATTGGAGATATCATGGATCCACCACTGAATATTACTAATTAATTGAATAATTAATTGAATAATTAATTAATTTTGATCCAATGGTGCCTAGGGAGACAAATGCAAAGTATAACAACATAGATTACTGCTTAATAAAGTAAGTTTGATTTTCAGTGCCATTAATAGGGGATTTGGATGAAACCAATCTTCCTAAATTGTAAATATTGCACTTCTCTCTGATAACATGGTGTGTGCCGACTAAAACTGAGCATA
This sequence comes from Apostichopus californicus, assembly GCA_020650975.1. Lineage (NCBI taxonomy): Eukaryota > Metazoa > Echinodermata > Holothuroidea > Aspidochirotida > Stichopodidae > Apostichopus > Apostichopus californicus. The sequence goes on from JAIPMN010006059.1 coordinate 24,062, forward strand.
GACACGAGTCATTTGTGTTAATGTAATATTACGCCTCACAGAAGAACCAAATTAAACTACACACCCCTGTTTATTAATAAAATAAAGAAACTTCCTTAAAAACTAATTTTTTTCACAGATACCTTGACTTTTCAATACACAGATAAAACAGCCAAACTCTCAAACGTTGTCCCTGACGATATCCCTCGGTATTCAGTCCCTGGCTCTTATTGTGTCATCTGCAGTCTCATGTCTTATATCTCTAATGCCTGTAGCGCACTGACAGACTCATCGATACTTAACTCGACACGACACGACCGTCGCTACATGGATGATCATGGATAGCCGGGCAACGACGGATCAAGATCTTGACAGTAACCTCAGCTTCAGTCTGGAAAACTGAATATGCAGCGATTCTCTCGACTGGCAGTTGGGAGAGTTCGGTGTTTCCACCGAAACTTCCCGATCTTAACAAATGTGACCAATCGCAGGCATTTTGTATGTGACCGAAATGAGATCCGGTCATCGACAGCAAAACAGTATTTCGTGTGCAATCATCAATCAGTCATTGTGCAGCAGGGGAGGTCGAGTCGGGTCTCTCTGATTCCAAACTTGGTTTGTGATTGTTAAAGATGTTTTAAAGTCACTTAAAAATCTTCCTCTGGTTAATTGCTGATACGTGTTCCCTTGCACCATCCACTGGTCAGTCAGTCGGTCAGTCCTGTTCTGCTATCTCACCCTCTGGACTCGTTCAAGTATAAATTTCGTCTCGATTAATTCCATCTTCATCTTCTGTCCTTCTTCCCTCTCTTCCTTTTTCTCTTGTTCTTAATTTCTCTGATGAAAAAAATCACAAAATAATGAGACATTTCTTTAATACGACATTCTCCAAAATAGAGTTTCAATATTGTTGAATTTTTTATGAAAATTACTGTCACATTTTGAAGAATTTATTCAAGTTCCTTATGAAGTAGTGTTCACAATTTCATCACAATTCACCGATCATTCAAGGATCAGGAAACAAGTGAACTACTTCAGGACTTCCTTCTAACCGCACTTCAGACGTTTTTCACAGTGATGTAGTATTAGCACACAGTGAGAAGTACTCGGGTGTGTTTCAGTAATCCTCATTCAGCACTCGCACTCTGATGTTAAAGTGGTTGTACTTGTACTCTATTTAAAGTACTTGGTACTCAGGACGAAAGAATTGAACAATTGATGTTACAACAGGAAAAGTCTAGAAGATATACACGTGAGAGATTACGTGAACGTGAGAGTATATAAAAGAGACTCCAAAGTGAAAGCAATAAGAAGTATTGATTGATGCTACCAAACTTCAGTGAATACTGTCTAGCTCAAGTTATGTCACAGTGAAAACTGGTGAACAGAAACATAACATTCATAAAATTATGAATATGAAAAACTGGTGCACACAAACAAATATTCATAAAATTATGAATATGATGTAAATAAAATGTTCCAAAACTGTTATAACAAAAGTCCTGAAGAACTTGTTGCAATTTTTGTTCAACTTGATGACCATTTTAACATACCTAGCAATGTTTGTGTAACTTTAGGAGTCAGTTTAATTGTTATGTTTATACACTCTTTAACAAAAATTGTACAACGGACAAAGATACTGGAACCAGATATTTAGACATTTAATTAATGTATGGAATCAAACCAGACAACAAACTTAGGTTAGTTTCACTTGCTTTCATGTTTGCAATCTTTTACACAGGCATGCCCTCTAGTCATATAATATTGACACACAATAACAAAAAGTGTAACACTACATTTCTAAACACAAATTCCTCCCCATTTTTACAAATTACTTTTCCATATATCTTGTCATGGTTTTGTTGAGTCTTCAGTCTTCCACACTATCAAATTCTTGGCCTCAGTCATCCACCAAATTAGTAAAATCTTATCATCTATAATATCGTAAATACTAATGATTTGCAGTGTTTGCAATTGATTTCTCTTCTGCTTGCTAGGTACACCAAAAGAATAGACAATATCCTACATACTGAATGTGATTGGCGCACGGAACACCGTGTTTTATAGCGCGAGAGCAACGGAACTGTTGCAAATGGTTCAAAAGAGGACTGGGGTATATGATTAATGGACTCACTGATTTAGTGCTGCGTTGATCGAATTCTGTACGACAGAGGCGATAAAGACTGGAGTCTTGAAGGTGGCTTTCATCTTTTCTAACGAACTGACCAGCTGGGACAGGTTAGGAGTCTAATATGTGTGAAGAAAAAACAATGAAGAAGAAACAATTGACAGATCAAAAGACTACAAAAGATCCAGGACAATTAAGTAATAATTGCTATTGTTTAATGGTAATCATAAGGGAAAAATACTAAAACAAAAGCATAACAACAAAAAGGATGTTTTATTCTAAATGATCAGTACAGAGAAGAACAGATGGTCATTGGTAACAGGTTAGGCATATGTTATTGTGAACATACAGCACAGATATTAACGAGGTGATGTCTAGATCGAAATATTTTCTTAACAAGGAATTTTTAATTAGTTCACCAATTTACCACCCAAATCTCCTTTATACCTTACCATGACAACATTCATGACAATGCACCTCTACACTGGGCTGCTCTTTGAATAAAGGTTCATGGAGTGTCTAATCAAAGGGGACCACAGGTAAGGAGAATTACCATAGTAACCAATCAGATGAAAGATGGCAGCCATTTTCTTAAGGACACATCGTATGTCATGTTCATATCATTCCTAGTTTCTTCATGGGAGGAGAAGGAGGAGGGGGAGGAGGAGGAGGAGTCCATCTGCAAGGATCGACCAGTACTGGGACATTACTGGACTTGAAAACAGTATTCCTGTTAACAAAGATCCAGAATACACAGTTCCATCATTGCATTTGATTTCACTGACCTATTACATTCATTCCTCTCTATAATGGCTTTGGGTGAAACTCACATACCTCTTGCATTCAATAAAAAGATGGGTGAGCAAAATGGTTTAAGACATCGTTTGGGACCTTACCTCAGTTGACCTGTGAGCAAAAACAGAAAACTGCTGCACAGCGACCAGAATCTCTCGGACAAACTTTGGTTTGGAGCTGTTGGTATTCTCTAGGACGTTGGATAGTGCCTAGATACAGGAAGAAAGACAGAGAAGATGCAAATGAGACACTGTATGCTTAACTTCCATTAATAGAAGTAAACTCATTGTAGTAATCTGTATTGTTCTCTTCTTGTTGTATTCGTAGTATCTTTATATTGCACATATTACTGGTGTACTACCCTGCTTGGGGTCAGGAGGTCAAACAGGGTCAAACATGGCGTATGTTTGAACAGGCTATTACCAAAATAAATCCCAACTTCACTTCTAAAGTCAGCGGTCATCGTTATCTTTTCCATTATAACACTCATCAAATTTGTAATCCATCCTGATTTGGACATTTGCTGTAAAAGTTCATCAGCAATGGCATCATAGTCTAGAAAGCTCAACTTATTAGAAATATCCTACAGTACAGTCTTAGAGGTTTTTAACTTTCAGATTATTCTCTGAGTATGAGGAAGGCCAAATTAGATGTTTGAACATCTCAGAAGATAGAAAATAGCACTAAAAGTGGCAGTTAAATAAGTTGTGATCATGTGCGACCATATTTGGATTTCTAGCATATTTTGCAGGCAACACAGGTGAACTTTAATACCCACTTTTTAGAACTTATTGCCTGGTGTCATCCACATTTGTAGGCAAACAGTCTCCTTACAACTGAGCTACAGACAGTTATTTTCATAACACCAACAAAAGCAAAACGTATATTGTTTTTCAATTTCAGGAAAATTTCTGCAGCTTTCAGTACAAGCAAATGTTAACTTGTTGTTAATAAGCAACAGACCAGACAAAATTAAATTCTTCCAATCTGAATTACAATGATAGTTTTACCTTATTCAGCGATTTCTGTACAGCAGTTACTAGATCGGCATGTTCACTCTCAGAACCCTGAAAGAGAAAGAGAGTTTAATTTAACATCCGTGTCGGATAAAAACTGCTAAAGATGGTATTATTTCATTACATTAAAGAACGATCAAGACAGGAATGAACCTAACATCTCTTCTTGAATCTATGGAACAAGCAACAGTCACATGACAATGTGATATAAGATCATTGAACATACTTCTCACCATTAATGTTTCCATGATACAAACTCCCCCTCCCATCCTAATGGTTCCTCATGGGTCCTGAATGATTAGCCACAATACAGTATCATACTGAAACTAACCAACACTTGTCAATAGGTAACTCATTTCATCACTTTGTAACCACTTACAGCCAGATCGAATTGTTAACGTCTATAAGTTGTTAACTCCTAAAAAGCTCCGAATTCAAATTTTGAAAATGCAAAGAGATTACTGACTCTTTCCAAAAAATTATAAAAAAAATAAAAAATTCACTATCGATTTCTGCTATATTATTTTGAATCAATAACCTTACATAATGATTAATTGTTAGCACTGATATATATCGAGAATTTTGTAAAACTCTAAAAAGAAAACCATAAATACCTTGAATTGAGCCTTACAAATGGCTGAGAGCATCACACACGCTTGAATCTAAGAAAAATAAATATAGATATATATATATATACAGTGACTTACAATACCTCAAGGGGGGGAGGGGGGATGTAGGCTCCTATGGTTGCGACATATATGATATCAATCCTACGTAATGTTATATGTGTGTACTGCAAGCAAACAAGAGGACACACCAAAATAGGGGTACACCAGGGGTACATGAATCA
>JAIPMN010006060.1:0-17229 GCA_020650975.1 Apostichopus californicus
TTATTATACTATAATACGCATAACAGTGCTTCGTAAAAGATCAATTTCATAGTGTAATGTTGTAGAGTTTGTCGATAGGTACGACTTTTGTACATTACTAAATTATATGATATATCAGATTTTAGTTCAACAAAAAGTACTCTAGTTTTGACTTTCAGAAACGTCTCACGAACCCCCTATGATGGACTCACGCACCCCTTGGGGATTCATGCACCCCAGTTAGGGAACCCCTGCTTTATACTCTTACACTTTATTTGCAGCAGTGTTTCCTACAAAAACACGGATAACTTTTGCACTCAGGTATCCAGGTACTGTTCTCTACAGACAAACAGGTCAGGTTACACACAAATACCTATTATATTGTTTCCTAATAGACATACAGATCAGTTTTACTTTCATATATCGAAGGAATCGGTCCTTATTGACACACAGATCAGTTAATAATCGACTATTTAGGGCAGTGTTTAGTACAAACACACGTATCAGGTTTAAACTCAAGTATGCAAGGTTTTGTTCCCTACAAAAGGCCAGATCATTTCAAAATCAAGTACCTACTGAGACACAAACCCATTTTGTATTCAAGTATCAAGAGTATTTTTCCTACTGATACACAGTTCAGGTTACGTTCAAGTAACCGGTGTACTGTTCCAAACAGACATGCAAGTCAATTTACACTCATATTCAGTGCACATACACAGATCATATTTGCACTTGAGCACCTGGGCTAGTGTTTCCTACAGATATGTAGATCAGTTTTGCACTCAAGAAGTACCTGGTGAACCTCCCTACAGATATATAGATCACTGAGTTAGCATTCAAGTATCTTGTGTACCATTCCCTAAAGACACAAATCAGTTTACCCAACCAGAGAAAACCAGACCTAGTACACTAGCTGTTCCTTAAAAGGTGTGAACACTCGTCTCATGCCGGTAATCTGACCTAGTTTCGAATGAGGTGTAACAGAAGTGTTAGACACCACCATCGATCCCAGAAAATACACACACAGCTTGCTACCGTCGGTAATAAGACACTAGTGTACAGTCAGTACATATAAGCTGCAGTCAATACCTACAGCACAGTGTACAAACGATACAGCGATGGACATCTCATGTCCAGCTAAAGATAACAAGGTATTGCGTTTCACTTGCAAGCAATGGAATGTTAACTTTTTCAGAGCATGTCACACGGTTTGGGGCGAGTCTTCAATGCCTTTAAACATACATAGATCAATTTGTACCCAAGTATCTGATAAAGCAGATCAGTTTTAACATGTGTTTATAGTGTCATGTATCTATAGTGTATTGTTCAATACAGACATACAGATCAGCATACACTAACATACAAAGTGTATTGTTGTCTCATGACATACAGATCATGTTTTGCAGTCATGTACCAACTGTAACTTTCCCTAAGGACACACATGAGCAACTCAATAAATAGTCTCATAAGATTCTCAAAATAAAATAAAACTGTTAGCAAACTGATTATCCACTAGAGAGCCTGTGTAGGAGAATGTGTAAAAGTAAGTTGGCCTGACGTTTTGATCCTAGCAGGATCTTCTTCAAAGGCTAAAAAAAAAAAAAACCTTTGAAGAAGATCCTGCTAGGATCGAAACGTCAGGCCAACATACTTTTACACATTCATAAGATTCTCATCAGAAATGGCCACATGAAAAAATGGAGGATCCTCATCAGAAATATTTCCTGTGAGTCTCACATGACAAGCTCATGAAAAATTGCCTCCTACAGGAACCCTCATTCTTCCAATCAGCAAAATAAAATGACATTGCTCATTTTACCTGCAAAGGGCAGGAACCACTTGTATAAACAAAATATTCACTACATATACAGCTGGCTGTGTGTTTTCTAATTTAAACTACATATAACATAAAACTAACTTAAAATATAAAATGATTAACAACCAGTGTAAACTCAAATGACATTACTTTTATGTACTTGCACAAATCATACGAACTATGTCTCTTGACACAAAATGGTTGCAATTTGATGGTAATTAGCCAAACTTACTAATTATTGAAAATAACTCTCACCTGACTTACAAATTTAAGTTAGGCAAAGTAGGCCTAGGTACATCTGCTTTGGCAGTTTTATAAGCCTACACTAACTGTTGTTGCTTGTATTGGAGGTAAACTGTTTTCAACATATTTCATGTGTACTTATAAGTTTGTCAAGATATGATAGTTTATATTATTATGACGAGTGTGATTACTACCTGCAAAATAAACCAGAGGCTATACCGTATCTTTCAAATGTTGACATATTACTTTGAATTAAGAGCTGCATTTTTGCATTACAGAATTCCCTTGTTTAGAGGAAGGTTAAGGAACGGGAGAAACACAGTCTGCTACTCTACATAGCCACAAATAGTACCAAGTACAATGCAGTAGGAATAAATTTCAAAGAATGGGTAAATGGAAAAGAAAACAAAGAAATACAGAATTCATAACTGTAACTTTGTAGGACACAAAATTTTGTGTATCGATTCGAAATGTTCCTATTTGAATAATTAGGAGCAAGCAGATGGTTTTTAGCTACAGAGATGTCTTGGTTAGCTGAACAGAGATTCAGATATGTGTTTCTTGTACTTCCCCATTAGTGATGTCGGAAGAACCTTTATTCGCTCAAACATGTATTTCGGCAGCTTAGTCCCTCAAACAGATAATTAAACCATCCTTCTCTAGGGAGGTCATTGTCTCTGGGGTATACAAAGGTCCATGGATAGGTGTGGGTTCCCTATTGTTATATATGTAGTAGTAGCAGACCATATCAAACAAAGTAGTCTAAAAAACTGAAACTTTAACAGACAATGTGTCCTTTGAGAGAGAAGGATGACAAATGGGAGTTCTTTGTGTTAGACTAACACAAGAAAAATCCACTCAGATAGCTTTTAATGTTACATTTGATTCTTACTGTTTCATAGCATAAGGTGATCCAAAATACACCTACGTACCTGTTTAATTAGTCAGTCTTTTAATGACTATTTTAACTATAGTTTTAATTGTACGTTGTGATGATCGGACCCCATGCATTTTCTGTTTGATAACTGAATTAGTAACTGAGTACGATAATATTGATATCGAAAGGTGGTTCACTTTCATTGAGGTTAATTAACTGGATTACTTGATCTAAATTTAACTCTAGGAAAAACCGCATTGCATAATGTTATAAAACCCATGATTGTCTTACATGCAATATCATCTAAACAACATAACAGCATTCATAGATTTCATGCTGTATTGCATTCTGAATTCAAACTTTGCTAAACCTTTACCAAATCGTCTGATATTTTCTAGTGTTTCTCTCGGGTTTTCAACCCTTCATTCTAGTTTCAGCCATTATGGTTTGTTCAACATTTGTGTCCTTCCACAAGACTGTATCAACTGTCCAGGGAATTGTTTATACAGTATTGCATTGCAAAATGCGGTGCAAACTGGTCAAATTCCTATACAATTGCAAAGATGTATATCAATTTGTTTGAACACAGGAACTATGTAGTAATAGAATGTAGTATTTTAAATGGGACAAAATCCAGAGCCTTAAAACCTGCTAAACAAGATTGGAATAATTAATATTATTTCCTGCCTGTGTCCTTTCCATATTTGAGATCTAATCAGATTCTTCAAGAACACCCAGCTCTGACTAAAATTTAAAAAAGCTTCCTAAGAACCCCCCCCCCCCCTTAGGCTTTAAGTTCTTGCTCAATCCTCTGTGTAGTGCGACAGATTATTACATCATAAGGTGTAACTAGCTTGTATGCAACACATGGTACATGTAATGTCTTATATCTGGTATCGCCTTGCACATGACATACCATGTTCTCACTTAAAAAATTTGAACAATTTATCACAATTTCTGTCAAATTTGGAGATTGCTATTTGATCGGATCGCATAACAATAAAATAAACCATTTTCTGTTGTTGTTTTTTTGGTGACATTCTGGTGGTCCAACAGAAAATGAGCAACTTGGTTAATATCCTTGTTCGTGGCTCAAATGAATTTCCTGCAGTTTTCATTCATTTCACTAAATTTTAGTCGTCATATGGAATACAGAATGTGTCTTTAATTGATACTTGTGGTGATTGTTTCCATACTTCAAACTGAATGAAACTCTCATTTCAGATTGCATTAATCCTAAACTTTATCTGCCATTACTATTTTAACTAAAAGGCTGCATAAAATACTACGTTAACATGGTAAACCTCTGAGTGTGTCTTCATTAAAGGCATCTTGCTTAACAATTTCACGGTTCTCTCATCATCTCACAGAATTGGTTGTTTAGGGACAGATCTTGTGATCATTTTACCACTCTTCTTCAATAACTTGAACTTTCCCTCCTCCTCCTCCTCCTCCTCCTCCTCCTCCTCCTCCTCCTCCGACCAATCATTGTTTCTTCTAGTGGTTTGAAGCTCTTCTCTTCTTTAACCTGTGTCTTTTTCTTTCTCGATGAAACTTCAAGATGATAAACTTCCTGTTGAGAGAGAGGACGACATGCTTGTATTTGTCAGCTCATGATTCGCAGCGAATGGAGAGACCTGACCGTCACCTCCCTGTGTGTCCTCCATGTAAGGTCTGGTTAGGTTAGATAAATGCAGGTTAGGGTGTAACTGCAGAATGCTGGAAGAGGTAAAATCAGTCTGCGATTGAGTTCTCTTGGTGCCATTGTTCATCTGCGTGAAAGAAGGAAAGAAAAACATTGGAAAATTGAAAGAAAATTTCCCTTAAATCTTGAATAAAAACCTTTAGTGTATTAATCTGTATGGTATCAAATATGTTATCTTGAGTTTATACAAGGTACAAAGAGAATAGAGGATTTTCAGTGATGGTTTCAATGTTTGTAAATTTTGCAATTTGTTGTAGGCTTAGCCTCCTGGAACTAACCAGTACAAGTAACTCCATCTTCATACTTTTTTAACTTCATGCTTTCAGGCAGTACACTTTCATCCTATATCTCAGATCTGTATTGAGTCTTTACCATGTACTGGTATTTTTAGCATAGTCACCTGTACTCATAATTGCCTTCATGGATTTGTACTCAATACTGGTACTCGGAGCATATTGGAATCTAGTATGGATACTGTAGTGCAATATTTAGTACTCATACTTAGAGCCTTGTGCTTGTACTCATGGGGTTGTACTCATTATAGATGTCTGTTTGACCCATAGGTGTAGGAGGCGGGGGGGCTGCAGCCCCCCAACCAAAAAATTTTGTAAAAATTCGGGCAATATGCTGAGAATTTTTCGGGCACCTACTGAAAGAAAAATAATTTGCAAAGTGTTTTTCAATGGTTTCATTTTTTTCATTTTTTTTTTCAATTCATTATTATTGTAACGACTTCCCCAATAATTATAACCAATATGGAAGGGTAATAACACAGCAAATGATTGTATGTTATTGGCATGCGATGTAATAACCGATGCATGCCTATATGATATGCACATTCATATGTTGAATGCGCGAAAAATTTTGGTTATATTTTTCGGGCAAGTCATTACAGCCCCCCCCCCAAATCAAGTTGGGCTCCTACGCCTATGGTTTGACCCCCCCTCTTACAAAATGCAAGCTTTGCTCTTATTGCCAGTCCTCTGTGTAATGACTTTATCTTTATCTATATAGTGTAGGATGCATCATGCATATAGGATCATCATGGTCACATATGACAAAGATATTATAATGAATTGAACAAACAAGCATTGTTATCTATACTAGCAGTTAAACCATACTCTCCATGTACACTGAACATTATACATATCTTCCTTGTTTCAATTAACGATACCTGGAAGTGAAAGTTCTAAAAATAGAGTTGTGAAAGTCACATATCAAACAAGGAATAGTCGATGCATCTAGAACCATCCTTCCTGTCTTGCATTAAAGTAAGGCGTAAATCCGACGTAGGTTTTATGTTTCTCAGGAAAGTATCAATCAACAAGAGGCAAATTCATTTTAAAAGTGCAATAGATGTCTTCCACATCAAGTAACTTACATTCTGCTCAGGAAATTATGTGGCTAGAATGACAAGTGGAAAGCATACTCGTAAATTTTTTGTGTCATTATTGAAGTGAAAGGAAAGTATAAACTGTCTTAATTGAGGCTCAAATTGTCCTCGTCCGAAGACGATCTTGTCGTTTTCAGTTTCGATCCCCGAGTAACAGTGAAGTGACACATGAATGGTTCTGTTATTGAAAGAAAAGTCCAACTTGTTCACATGAATGTGCTTAAGTCATTTATTTTTGAAGGTAAATGACTCATCTGAGCAGGACATATTGTTTATTCTTTCAGTGGATATCTATTCTGTAGCAAACATCACTAAGCGAAGTTGTTCAACATATGACTTTCACCACTGAGCAGGACATATTGTTTATTCATTCAGTGGAAATCAATTCTGTAGCAAACATCATTAAGCGGTGTTGTTCAACATATGACTTTCACCACTGAGCAGGACATATTGTTTATTCATTCAGTGGATATCTATTCTGTAGCAAACATCACTAAGCTGAGATGTTCAACATATGACTTTCACCACTGAGCAGGACATATTGTTTATTCATTCAGTGAAGATCTATTCTGTAGCAAACATCACTAAGCGAAGTCATTCAACATGTCATTTTTATCACTACACCCATGAAGAGATTCATCTGTGATGCAACTGGAACACACCTCTCAGTTGCAATTCCCAAAGATTTTATAATACTCAACGGTTTCTTTGAAAGGTTGTTCATTTATGGCCATAAATTCTAATACTATTACATTCAATTTTTGAGACAGATTGTTGAATGTCTGTTGCCAAGTTATAATTAAAATACCAAAGCAAGACACAGAAACAGCAAGACAAAAAACCAGAAAGCCAACAGAGGGGGGAAAAAGCTGTTCGATATGTTAGGATCTACTAATCTGTTTGGAGTTACAGCATACTATAATGAAAAGGAGGTTATAATGGCCAGCAGTGAGAAGTGTAAGAAAAGATATGAAGTCTAGGGATGTTTCAGGCAACAACAAGGTGTGTAGATACTAGATATACTAGTCAGATCACAAATGAAATGTCGAAAAACCTCTGGAATTCATCACTGATCGTCATTTGTGTAAATTACATCAACGATGACAACAAACATCAACAAGTGTCAAAGAAGACTTGGTGAGATTCAAGATCATCTCACTCCCAAGTTTGCTGCAATCCTACAAACTGCAGACGTCAGCTTGGAGAAAATATTAAAGGGAACTTTGGTTTCCTCCAGGTTTGGAATAAATTAGGTTACTACACAAATAAAGGACTGTTTCGTGCCCTTTTGATCAAGAGAGAGAGAGAAAGAGAGATGCTGTATTTATTATCTTCGTCTGTGTCAGCTGGTAGAGGTCAAATCTTTTGAGATGTCTTCAGAATTAATGGCTAGTCACGCATACTCCACCGAGGAACCTCAGAGCATACCTAAGCCAGTTTTGACCACTTTTCTCTTTGTATTTGGCACTGCTGCTGTTCTTGGGAATATCATGAATCTATTAGTACTCAAAAGGGCAAATATTTTCACCAGACAACAGTCTCTTTTACTGCTCATTCTGGCTGTGACTGACCTCACCACTGGGTTGCAATGCATTGTGGGTGTGTTTCTACAACTTTTTAAGGAAAATCCTGACAAAGATAGCAACTTTTTGTGTAAGACGTCTGGTCTTCTCATCAGCTTATGCTGTGGACACTCATCGGTTACCATCATGTTCATAGCAGCAGACAAAACGATAGCAGTATTAAAGCCACTTCGGTATCCGACATTGGTCACAACTTTTCGTATCAAGTTGTTTTCACTTATTTTTGTCCTGATTGAGTTACTGCTCTTACTTATCATATCCAGCAGAGAACATTTCTGCGATTTGGAAGGAGTGGATTATATCCCGGAATATGGTACATGTGTAGTCAACTTCCACGACGAAGAACGTAGAGTTTGGATCGTACTGTTTGCATTCGTCGTGGTGTTTCAACCGGGGATTTTGATCGTGGTGATGTGTTTCACCGTCGCCGTAATATCGAGAAGGCAGAGTAGAAAGACCGTCCCTGTTTCTTTTCAAACTTTTCAGATGTTACAAAAGATGAAACAAAAGGAATGGAAGGGTTTTAAATTAGCTGTAGTTATATCGGTAAGTTTTTTATGTCCATGGCTGTTTTTCACATCTTTGGAAATTTACCAGGCATTTACAAATCATGAAGTAAATGAGGTTGTTAAACATGTGGCTGGTGTTCTTACAGTCAGTAACTCCTGGTGTAACACTCTTATTTACTTTGTGAGTTATAGAAAATATAGGCAAACTGCTGCTAATCTCATAGCAAACATCTTTAGATCTTCACAAAAAGACGATGAACATATTCCATTACAGAATTTTGCAGGTATCGTTGTTTGCAAAGACGTGACAGATGAGAATGGCATATTTTGAAACATCACAAATAAATCCCTTTCAGTAGAAAGTGAAATTTAGTAGTTGGTCTCTCTGAGTATACCAGTGAAATAAATGGGTGAAATCATTTAGTAGTTTGTTATATCTAAAAAGATTTATCAACTTGTAACTACTGCATGCAAATTTTGATGAAACTTTCCAGGGAATAAAGTAAATTACTCAACACAGTAGGGCTAGAACATATATGGCTTTAGTAATAATGTCAAAATAACAGTTTTGGACAAAAATTTGATTGATTCCCAGTAGTAATCCCTGCATATGAAAACAAATCTACATATTACAAATATGCTCATATAAATAGCTCAGCTAAAAGGTTTCAGCTGAGCTATAATGATCGTGTGATTCTGCTGAAATTCTGTAATTTTTTGCCACTGTGTTTGAATGAATGCCATTTTGTCATTTTTCATTCGAGTTGGCTGAAATTTTGTCAGTGGTTTGTGTGAGTTAATTTTTCATACATGCGATCATATTTAATAAATTGGAAGGTCATTTGAGGTCACGAGAGGTAATTTTCTGAAAACGAAAAAGATGCTAATCCTCCTAGAGTGTTTGTCCAAAATCTGCTGAAATGTTGTGCATATAATGTTTGAATGGAGGTGAACTATAAATTAGAACGGGAAAATAGTGTTGTCATCACATGAGGGCCCAAAACAGTAGAGTTTTCAGTTATGATGAAATGTAGTTTCACAGATCATATGCAATGATCATGAAATTTGGTTTTCAACTTTCTAGTTTTCATAGACCAGTATGCATTTTGGTGTGAGTAGCAAAATGTCTTCCATCTTAATTTTCCCATCATTTTGGGAAATAATTCCACCCATGAGAGAAGAGACTTGGTCAAGTCAAATATTTACTTGTTATTCAGGATTCCTATCTAGTTCAATGTCATTCTCTGTTACAGGACTGCTTGGCAGATTTGCAATATGAACTTTTCCACAGTTTGTGTGTGGAATACCACATGTGAGAATGACCTATATTTGTTGGAGCCGATTCTGATTTCTGCTCTTTAACGTTTCTCTGTGTTACGTCGATTGTAAAGTTGCAGATCATTCTACTATTGTATGGGTGCAATTTTTGTGAGCAAATGTGGGTCAGCACAATTCAAACATGATATCCACAACATCTTAGCATAGGAAGACTAATTTCATGTGTTCGTTCTATTATTGTAAGAATGAAAACTACGATGTGCATACTGTGTTTTTGTAATGGGGCATAGTTTATCCCTAGTAATAAGTACAACTGTTTATTCCATAAAATAAGTTGGTGACAGTGGTTATGCTTTGAAGGACATTTCCTGGATATGACGATATCTGGAAATTTTTCAGGGATCAACAAAAGGTGGTTCAGATACACCCTAGAGTAATGAGGGCTAACAACCGTTGAAATAATAAATAATAAATCAGAAATATTGTCAATCAAAACAAAAAAAATTCTCAAATAGAAACTTAGCTGAGCTTCTGCAGCACAGCTGGCCTTGTTTCTATACTTATTTGTTTAAATTAAATATATTTAATAAAATATCTTAAAGAATTGATCTTTATATTGTATGGCAAACTAAGTCTCGTTCTTTATGTGTACGTTATTTTGAACATTTCAAGCAAGTCGGGTATTTCATATTTGCAACATTACTATTTAAGTTAATCTATATTTTCTTCTTTCTGTATTTTGAAAGTTTTGCTTCTTATGAATACAAAAGGGTTAATTAACACTAAAACCAAAAGAAACCAGGGTTTGTAATTTCTAACCTCATCTTCAAAGTATGAATTCTCTCCATCTATCTCCTGATTTAGAACCTTCTCCAGGAAGTCGAAAGATGATAATGCTTGCCTCTCCTTATCTCCAAATCTATTGTAGACTGAGCAGATGTCTACATGCATCAGGGAAACCCTGTTGTGTGTTATCTGTCTAACGACTTGTCTCTTAGCATCACCTAAACAGAAAAAAAAAAACAAAGAAACAATTTCAAAGTTATTCTCTGCGAGGTCTTACTACAGAACAGGGGCTCTCAATGGACTTTCTACAAGAGCCTGGAGGGAAATGCTGCTTGAAGGAAAGGGCCAGAGAGAAACCTAATCTCACTATATATATAAAAATAAGAATTGCAAAGGGTAGGCCACCACTAAAGTGCTCAAACCCTACAGCCGTACGCCTTAAGGTCCTGTAACCCAATTAGTGCAATATTGTGGTCTGGGTTTCCTTCACCAACCACAATTAAATATTTCATGGGTCGGATTTGGTCCACTTGCCAACTATTGAGCGCCTCAGTTTGTTTGTAACTTTGCCTCTGAAAGATCAGCTAGGGCAGAAACCAGGCCTCGACAGATATCTTTAAAAGTATTCGCTATTTAGTATTTGGCGACCGTGACTAAAAATCTACTCGCCAAAATGCAAAGTTCATGCGCCACTATGATCACTTTAGAAGTCTCCATAGTACAGATCTACAACATCAAAACTTGGGTAAGGCAGATACATGGTGCTATGTAATTGCTCATTGGTAAATTATACCACTGTGCATTATAACTTTTTCCACCAAAAGTAAGTGATGAACAAAGTAATACATATCGCAGAATCATTAATAAGCAGCTAGGCATACTGCAGTGTCTAAAACAATTCCAAAGAACATCGGCCAAAATACCTACGAGAGTAGTGTGACTTGTGTAACATTAGGGCTCCTCTACTACTAGGCATATACTATACAGTAACTAGGTGTGCGGGAGTCCTAAGCCTATACAGTACCTCCCTGCAACTTTGAACCGCTACTCGATTAGCGCGACTTGATACATTTTCCAATTTATTTATCTTGTCTTTTAGCCGCAGAATGGTGCACGAAAAAATGTCACTATTACTCCATTACACTACCTAAATCAAAACGATCTTTTACGCAATAAAAATCTAAGGTTGAAAAAGCATCTATCTTCCACTCGCAACAAGTGTTGAGTGAAAATCTTTGAACTGTTTGCAAAAATCACGTCAGTGATAACAGGAAACTTGTCTCCAAACTTTTACAATTGTTGTAAATTTTGTGAATTATAAACTATGGCATGTAGAAAATGCCTCAAGAAATAATTTAAGAGGCGTTTGGCCACCATAAGTTCATTGGTATCCTAGCACGACACATTTTTGGCTTCATGTTTTTGAGTTAACGAACTTAATATTATCCTACCGTTGTTAGGGTATGGCACTGTGAAGCCTAACAAACTCGGCAGTTCCATGCTTTGTCGTCGAAAATGTTTTACCAAAATGACAGATAATCGTGTATTATGGATTTGATTTTCTGCATATCAACTCTAAAGTGGTCTTGTGTCATTAACTTATGAATTTTAATATCGTGAAACTCGGAATCAAGTGGTAAAAACTTGTTAAAGTTTTGTATAAGGTTTTATATTTTCACTTTTAATAGATGGGGATGACCAAAGTTTATTGTTAGTAGTCTATACGTGGGCCGCTAGTACTATACTCTACTGTGTAGGGGTTTGCCTGCTCATAACCCAGCCGTCATGATATCGATGTTCAATAAACTTTTTTAATTGGTTGAGAATTTAAAATACGACCACAACATATTTATGAATGCCTTCAAAACACATTTACATAATTCGTAAGCTCAAACCGTTCCCTGTAGTAAATTGTTAAATTATATATATTTTTTTTAAATATTTTTTCGATGTTTTGGCTGTATGTTTGTTAATGATCTGTGAAGTTTGTGAACAACCTTTGCTCATGAGAAATTCTCGTACATGCACGTGCAGATAGCAAACCATATTACACAATTCCCATTGAGATTGGTCATTGACAAAAATCAGTTTACAACTTCAACTTGCTTTCACGTTTGCCAAGGTACTGCTTTCATCATTCTGTGAAATGTTTGTAACGATAGTCTTGCTAATATTGAGGTTTGACTAGCCCACGAGTCACTCACAAAAATGTCGAGCGTGGTGCATTTTCTATTCGCATAAGCTGCAATTCTACCCACCAACTGTGAGTTAACGACCGTATTTGTCGAGGCCTGACAGAAACATAGGCAATCTTACTTTTATAAATGAGAGACATACAAATAACAAATAAAGGACATTGACACGATCAGAAGAGGAAACCACAGTGATACGAATCAAGTACCTTTGTCTTCCAATAATCTTAAGAATTCCTTTTCATCTGGATGGCTATCAGAGCTAGCTAACTCTGATGCATCCTGGGAGCAGCTACCGTCATCTCTGTCTTCATCCGAATCAGTCTCAAACAGAGAATCTAAAAGAGTAGCTCTCTCCTAATGACCAAAAACAAAACAGCAAACAAAGTCCATTATTATTAATTAATGATTGGCATTTCTTGCTAATAAGGAATAAGAAACGATGACAATGTGGGGTTTTTCCCTTTAAAACCTATTCAGCCCACTCTCAGTGGTTGCCAGATTTATAAAACAAAAACAAAAAGCTCATGAGAACGCTCGCCAAATTTTCCTTTAGATACTTGCTTCAAAGTGCTAATAATGTTTCCAAGAATTATTTGGGGGTGGCGGGGGGACCGTATAGCTTATAATTCTACGAGTGAAAGCTACTACAATAACAATCCTTCAGTAGTTAAGTTTATTGATATGTTTTGCTTTAGAAGTACAATGAAAATCTGCAACAAACAAAGTTGCATTTCTGGATGTAGGGTGGGGGGGGGGGAGTATCACAAATTTCTGGGAGATTTGAGAATCAATATGTGTGGATGATGCAATATTATAGTTAACTTATAAAGACAACATAGCAGAAACAAACCTTCTCACTAAGCTGAGCTTCGTGCTCTCCACCATTTTCCAAGCTGCCCTCTCCATTTTCATCCATAGCAACCACCTCATCGCAGGTGTCAAATATTTCCCCGTTGACCAAAGGAACTTGTATCATCTTCTTTGGGGCACCGACGAGACCCAGAGATGAAGGGTCCTTTGGTCCACGAGCACCTTGTAAATCCGAGTCAGACTGGGTAAACTTTTCAGGCCTTTCAGGAGGTGAATGACCCCTTGATAGGGATTTAACCTTTGACCTACTCAAATTTGGATCGGAACAATTTTTGCCTAATGCTGGTAGAGTACAAGCAGCCCTACTGGCAAGAATGTTCATATTGTAGTTAACCAAGTCAAAATCACGCACTAATTTTCCTTTCTTTATGTCGTCTACATCTTTCTCGTCGACAAACGCGCTACGACTCTTCTTACCAACGAGCTGCTCCGACTCTTGAGGAGGAACGGAAGAGGCAGAATCTGGCTTATTCTTCACCATCTCAGCGATCTCCCAATCTGCCTTGAGAGGGGAAGGACCCTCCTGACTGATAGACCCATTTGATAAATTAGAGAATTGCTTGGATAATTCCTGAATCTCCCGGACTGTTTCCTGGTCGGGACTCGTTCCCGGTTCGTCAATAAAAGGCACGCCCTCGACTGTAAAACTACCAAGACTACCGAGAGATTCGACACTGGATCTACGAGATTTTGAAAACTCAGATTCAGATAATTCCAGATTTAAACTGCCTTTTGAGGGTGTACGGTCCTGAAGTTCCCATTTCAAGTTCTGTGGTTCCTGCTTGTCTAGCATATACTCCTCCAATTGAATGTTGGACGACGTAATTTTGGTCTTTTCCTCTTCTCCTTTTGTTGGTGTCACTCTTTCCCGTTCTTTGGCTGAGTCCTTCTCCTTTAAGGACATAACTGATGCAGTATTGTTCAGGGGTTCACTTCCTTTAAGTTTAGCATAATCATCTCTCAAATCAGTCCTTGCAGTAATTTCAAGTTTTCTGGGAATTCCTGAAGGTAACTTATCAGCTGTGTGATTGGAAGGTTTCCCAATGAGGGATTTACCCTTTTGGACTTTAGGAATCGACGATTGTTTGGTCGACTTTGCTTTAGGAGGCTTTTCATTCGCAGCAGGGTCGATGTTATTTGGCACTTTTGGTTGTTTGGACAAAACCTGTGGAAGTTTCAAGACACCCTTATCAATCCTTGCAGGTGCAGGCATTTTTTTACCTTTGACCTCCGGAATACTCTTTGGACAATGACCGTTACTTTTCTTACCGTTGAGAGGTTCAGGTTTCTGTGATTTGCTCCTGAAAGATCTCCGAAGAGGGTTACCACTTTTAAACTTTTCACCCCCCTTGCTACTACTATCCATGACTGCCTTGATGGTAGACACAATGTCCATCACGACCGACTTTTCTTTAACGCTCTGTCCTTTTCTCGAGGCATCTTTCTTGCTTTTAAACAGAGGTATCGAGGATTTGTGTTTCTTTTGTGCACCTTTCACTAGCTTACTGTCCGATCCTCCCTTGCCCAAACTTTCTTTTCTAACGTTGACTTCAATCATCGGTGTAGAGGCACTCTTTTCCTTATCATCTGTTTGTGCTGATAAGAGTCCCTGACGAGGTGCAACAGCTGGTTTTTCCTTTTCCATGTTGCTAATTTCTTTTTCTTCTGCTGCTGCTGGTTGCATCACTGTCAAATTATCTTTCCCGGACTGGACAACATTTGTCTTGCCTGTTGAAGAACTAGTAGACTGGGTTTCTGTCATTTTCTGTGAAGAAAAGTAAAAAAAACAAACAAATAAAATGTGAGAAGCAAATGATGACTTAAAATGAATTAATTTAAATGGTAAAAGGTATTTCCCAACTTAGGACATAAGTTCTCTCACAAAAAATCCTCCATGTCATAGGAAAACATTGGAAGTTGTTGACTTATTTCTGCGTTTGATGGAATAGAAAAAAAGGCAAAAAACAGAAGACATGGAACTTACAACCAGGCAAATGGTTACAAAAATTACTTAAATTTGCATGACGAATGTCTCCCAAGCAAAATTTGTCAATAGATTAACTTACCACAGACTACTTTATTCTGTAAGAGTGTAGACATTTATAGAACGTCTGTAAATCAACGCAGGTGCCATCTTAACGAGAATGACGAGTATCAGGCAGCAGGGACTCTAAGCAGCTATAATGGCCGCACAAGTTTGAAACAGATGACTTCAGTTTGCTTTGTAACCATGTTTGCTATGTACTGTATTTTACTGACCAAAATTCAACTTTCAACAACAGTCAGAGGGGGCGGATGCCCCCCCTGACGGACTCAAATGGACTGCTGGCGCCCTTTTCAGATTTTTACCACTTTTTACTTATTCGCGATTATTGACTTTTATATTGCGCTCTCAAATACCAATTGACATTTGTCACATTTTGTTGGTGTAATTTCTGACAAAATGGCGATGACACCTATTTATTTTTCGTTTATCTGCAAATTAGCAAGGCCCGGAAAGGGTCATTTCCAGCGATCTAGGGAGTATCTTTACTCAAAAAATTTCTGTACGCTCCCTGTGGTGGCGTTCCGCTCCGCTTAGATAGTGTCGAAAGCGCCCCTACAGACCATTCTCGCCCCCCTGACCAATACCCCTAGCTCCGCCACTGGTTAACTCCGTAGGTACGTTGTGGGATTATCTCCTGCTCCTATAACAGGCTTTCTCTTGAATAGTGTAAACAAAGTGGTATTTATCCTATACCTAGTTTAACAGTTCATTTTACAAACAATGCTGGTTCATTGTTAGCCTATACCATAGGGTCCTGTATGTTTTGTTCAAACATTGAAATAAGCCACTGCTTATAATTATTTACAAATTCTTAGCTAATGATGTCATCCCGGGAGGATGGGTTTGCCAGGTTTGGAGCAGCTTCCCGGTATTTTTTTTTTTAGTTATTAAGTACTAAACCTTCCATTCTGAATATTTTGCTCGACTGACTACCCTTACCATCTAAAAAATTAATAGTCTGATATTTGTTTAAAAAATTATTTTGCTAACCTGCAGGAGCTGTGCTTCGCAAGGCTCGATCAGGCTTGTCCCACGCTGACCATCAGCATTTTACAAATTAGCAACATTTACAGCACATATAATTCTTGAGGAGATTATAGTGTATGAAATCACAACATTTTCATGAATTATTTACAGGGCTTTGTAATAAACAAAGAGATATTGCAGACAAATTGCTCCTACCACATCAACTGAGCAGTCTGTATCCACACAGGTCTTCCATGATGGAGACTTCTCTCTAGCTTTCCACATTGCTAAGTAGTCTACACCCTCCTCCTCTGGTTCCGATTCAGAGGATATGAGACGTCTCTGAAAGATAAAGGGAGGACAAAGAATGTATCAGAAAATATGATTTAAACCACAGGAAGATAATATGCACTGTAATTGAAAGAAAACTATTCAGTAGATGGATGAATCCTCTTCCTGCTACAAGAATTTTGGTACACTTTTGAAGAGTAATTGGTCAAAAACCGTCTGGCTTGAGGTAAAAACTAACCTGTGTCCACAAAAAGAATGCATTTAAATCTGCCATCACATATCCCAAATGATAATAAATTTTCATTAATAAATTATTTCCTAGATCAAATACAATTTTGCTTAGACATAGGACTCTCAAATTAGACTCTCTCTTTCTCTCTCTCTTTATTTATTTATCTCTAGAGTAAGGCAAACATGTCACCAAACAGAACAAATATTGTTCAATACAGATGACAAACACCTACAGTGGAATTACGACATTAGTTACCGCTTTCGAACCTCTGGACATACAATAAGCGTCCATAGCCTAGTGGTGTCCGCATATAAAGCGGGAGGCCCGAGTTCGAATCCCGGTGGAGGCTGGAAGTTTTTTCACTGTTCTGAATTTTCCAACTCACTACAATTTCAATTATATATATAGCACTATATAGTGCTATTACTGAACTTTATATACTACGGTATATTGCATATA
>JAIPMN010006061.1:0-11924 GCA_020650975.1 Apostichopus californicus
AAATAGATCACACTGCTCGGAACTCCAAACTGCGGAATCAGAATTGGAGGGAAATAGGAGGGTGGGGGGGGGGGAGGAGGTATCAAAGTTGAGACTATAATGATTGAGTATACGAAACCGGAACTTTGGGAGGGGAGGTGCAGGGAGGTTGACGAGCAAGGGTGGGGAGAGAGGAGGGGATGGGGGAGGTATCCCAGCTGAGATTATTATGATTGATTATACGAACCGGAACTTTGGGAGGGAAGGGGCAGGGAGTTGGACGAGAAAAGGGAAGTATGGGGAGAGAGGAGGGGGTTGGGGAAGGGGAGGTATCCGAGTTGTGACTATATGATTGAATATACGAAACTGGAACTTTGGAAGGGGAGGGGCAGGGAGTTGGACGAGGAAGGGGAATGGCGGGGGAGAGGCAGGGCCAAGGGATTGTTTAGAAGACAGGAGGGACAGGTATTCGAGTAGAAAATTACACAATGGTATGAAATTCCGAATCAAATCTCTGTATTTTGATTAGGAAATTCTGCCTGGTTGGAGGGTTATGGGAGGGGGTTGGAGGAGGTAAGAATTCGAACTTCGCATCAAACTCCGGGTGCGAAAATGGTCTCCGAATCAAACGTAGCCCTTTTGCTTTGCCATACCTTATACAATGTCATTATCATTACTACATCCAAATTATTTCGGGGATTTTGAATTGCAACTTTAACACGTAACTGGGGAATTACCTAAAAATCCGACGCTTATACAAAACTCTATAAAAGACAACTACAAAATGAATTCTTGTCAAGGTTCCATTGTTAAGCCACCTGTAACATTCGATGGAAACTAACCGATTTACGCCGGGAAGTCCCTTATACGATCCCTTCTGTGGCTGATATTTGCTAAGATTGCCCTACGTGAGTACGGTACGTTACACTTTCAGCACACACGCTAATAATACACAGAAATCATAAAACCAAATCCCATGCACAGGTACATATAGCTACTCCGTTACTACGCATGCGCGTGTTATAGCCAAGCGATATAAACAATAGCATATATATAACACTTGTAGCGTGCCTAGCTTTCTCTTGTTTTTGCGTTCAGCAATTGGTTGTATAAGCCTACATCATAACCGTACATGTGTCCAATGTTATCATTGAACCAAAATGTATTTAGTCCCATAGTTTGCCCTGTATCTACACAGATTTGGAAATTTTCCAAGTTATAACCCCGCAAGTGTCACGTAGTCCCACGCACAGCATCTCATTACAGATGCTGAATTAGCCGGGGCTGGCTATGTTAATGCTGGAGTGCAATGGTAATTATATATCCGCGGCCCAGACCACCGTCAGTTCTTGCTTGTCCTGACTAACCAAGATTCATTCGAAAATACAAGTTTTCAAGTCGAAAACTTTGAAGGTCGGGCAGGCATTGTATACTATAGTTTGTTTACAAACGATGCATCATCACAGAGTATAGATAACGGAAGGGCTATTTTGGGACATTACGTCATATAAGGCAACAGTTATATATATACCACCCGCGCGGTGCAAAGGGTCATAACAACAGAAAAAAAATATAGACAAATACAGTAAGCAAACAATAATTTTATTTTTTCGCTTTTCATTTTATTTTTTATCTTCAAGCTTATATACTATAATACATTACAGAGAACTATATATTGCACATGTACACAGGACAGTAACTGTACTATCAACCAATTTTATCATTAACAATACACCTGTTTTTCTTATCTTTCTGTATTTTATAAGTATTATCAAAATAACTTTACCAGCACATACATGGACATGCCCACCCTTAACTCTGGTAGACATCTTTACCCAAAGAAAACATATTACTTGGCAGTGTTTATCAATCTTTTGAAACCTTAAAATGTGAATTATCCTTATTCATTTTTTCCTTAGTAACACATTTTTTAACGTCAAATAAGTTACATGCAGGTAGGTAATGAAGAGGAATTTGTTGTCACAAGTTAGTTTAAACTGAAAGTAGAATTCACCATGTACCAGGGTTAAATTGGGGCCAATGGGGGTGGGGGGGGGGGGTGAGGGCGTGAAGGGGAGGAGGGGTCCAGGGGGTTATTAAAGCTGTATGTATATATATCTATAGCTAAAATATCAAAACGAAATGGAAAAAGTTCCCTTTAAGAGACATTATGCCATAGATACGTCAAAATGTAAACACTAAGTGTCAACAGGAGAAATAGGTATGAACACGTCATCGTGACGTCACAACTTGGTTGCACAATTCACTATTGCGTAGTTACATACATAAGCCCGTCCCAAGAGTTTCGGGACATGCCAAAGAATATCAGGGTAATAAACGCAATATAGAAGAGCCACATGGGTTTGCAAAAAGAGGGGCAGGGAGTGGAGCGAGTGGGTGAGAGGGTGTTCCTCTGTGACAATGAAGTTGGCTAGTCTATTAAAAGACGTAGACGAGGTTCAACCCCCATCCCCCCCCCCCCTCCCCAACTCGCATCGATCAAATAAATCCCAAAAATAAACTGATTGCTTTAGCTCTTCAAGCCCATCTCGTTAACTTAAATATAAACACCTGTAGAGATTGCTTTAAGTATTAATGAAGTAACTAACAGTGTTATATGAAACACTACTGAATTCAAAACTGTATATAATACTGGTAATGTGATATACATAAAATTAACATCTCCACTATCTTACAATTTTAACTGTCTCTTTTCTTTTAGTATGAAGTACTCCACTCTACTTTTGTCTTAAGCTTATCGCACATGACGAAAACCTGCCAATAATTATTAGAAACAGTTATCAATTCTTCTTCCCCGAATACGTCTGTAAAAAAAATAACAGGTAGGTCAAAAGCGCACGGAACACAATACAGTATTAACCATGCAGAGATCACGACGACCTTCCGTCCCATTCACAAAACAAAATATTTGTCTCGCAGACAATAATCGATGCAATACACGTAATAAATTAACTCCATAACAACTCCCTGAATAGACGGGAAACCAGTTTCCTTTCACGTGGCTTGTCATAGGGCTATCACACACCACCCCACTTCTTTACTACCGGCTGGGAATAATGGCCTGCCTATCCTACTATTTCGCGGAATTACTCTTCCCGCCTAGATTTGGTTTTGTGGTTAGTTTATTCTTTACAATCTCGATCGATATACTACTACTTGTTTTCGTCAAAGGTACCCATGATGAACATGTGGTTTACAGTCTATGGCACAGGAGGTGTGGCCTCAATGAACAGACTATATACACACAGTTCATTCAACAACAAATTTCAACCCAGTTGGAATTTTAGCGGCAAACTTTAAAACGTGTGTATATCTGAATTATATGGGAAGGTTAAGTTAAAGAATTATCGCGAAATTTGCGACTTCTTTTCCCTATCTTTCTTTTTTCATATCTACATAACAAAAATATAAGTCACTTTGAGATACCACAATCTATCTCTCTATCTCTTTACACCAAAAATACAAGTTTTAATACAAAGTAGCGAAAAACAGCAGAAGGGGAGGTGCACAGTTTTTCGCTTGAGATCATTGATATGTTTTTAAGTACAACAGTGTGGCTTGGAAACGAGTTAAAAAAATGATGCGTCTAAAAAAAAAAAGCTGAATTCCAGGGTAGGCCATACCATACACTATGTTTTGTTCTTACCCAGCTGTACATAATTCATAGATCATATATATATACATATATATATATGACAGAACCAATCGGAGACTTTCTTTAATTTTGTGATATTTCTTTCTGTCTAAATATCTGATAACAATAATGAAAGCACAACGATATTTTTTCTCCTATTCTTTCAATGTTAAAGCCAATGTTCCCAATATTATTTTAAAGATATTCTTTAACAGCCATCAACCGAATTTCAGTTAACCATTGACACATGTTCCCTATGATATTCTTCATAATTCTTGAGAGCCACAGAAATGGAATGTGAGAAAAATATTGTAATTCATAAATAACTATGACTTTTTCTTTTTGACGAAAAAACAATGACAATAGGTTGTACAACAATTACATAACAAAGAGCTGACGTCATCATATCTGCTACCCTGATGTCTTCACATTTCAGGTTTAACATGATATTGCTGCAGATTTGTGACATCAAAATTTTGGGTGAATTTAATAAGCATAGAATGAATGCCCTGCTAGTTACAAATTTTACATCATGAAGCTCCCTTCGTTTTCGTCATATATTTAAGTGTGTGTTGCAATTCTTGTACCAGAAGACAAAAATCTGAGAAAATTTTACGCATCAAAGCTGTATAAATCTTAACAGTTATTTATCCCATTCCAAAATAAATCAACACTTTGGTTAATGAATTCTTTCCTTTCTTCTTGTTTCTTTATTTTTCTGCTTAAAGTCAAGCAGTAAACAACGTTCTTCTCTGTTGAAACTTCCGCTAATACAGACAAATATTAGTCTTCATATCCCGTGTGGAGATATTCACCAGCTGTTGTTATTCACTCTACTTCCGCACAGCTTTTTTTTCTACGCGGAAATCTCCAGTAGCTCATTCCGTATGCGACTGTGTGTGTACAACACACACTATGTTGTAAACCTTACACGCAACTTGCCTTTGGTTTGAACAATGGCACTTGTAAGCTTCCGTCTCTTGTTTACAACTAGATCTCGCGTTGAACCAAGTAGACATTGCCCAGGGCATACGGCGTTAGTGTTGATCACGTGACCACTTTTGGCGGCAAATCATTGGCGCGTATCCAACTCGAAGCTTCAGCGTGTACAGTTCGACCAGGGGCCAGATGTGACGCTGGTAATAACAATGGAGTAGA
The DNA here is from genome assembly GCA_020650975.1 of Apostichopus californicus. Taxonomy (NCBI): domain Eukaryota; kingdom Metazoa; phylum Echinodermata; class Holothuroidea; order Aspidochirotida; family Stichopodidae; genus Apostichopus; species Apostichopus californicus. Next base: position 4,793 of record JAIPMN010006061.1, read on the forward strand.
GATTGACTGACGGGTGAGACGGAGAGCTTCCTTCCAAGCAGTTTTGGAGTGTAACCCTCTCTCTTTCACTTGCCATCAATAGATGGCAAGCGTCCTACGGCGACTAGGTCAAATGGGGGTGTTCAAGAAGGGGGTACCTGTTGAAATAAATACAGAAGTATTAAATAATCTTACATGTTTAGTTTTGTTCACTTGGGATTAAAAAACAAAACAAAAAAACAACGACAATATGTATATAAACCAACAAGTATATTGGTTCACAATTTTCAAATAAGTTTTTTCGACTTATCGTTGTTTTTGATTAACGTCTTTGTCTTCTTCTTCAATTATCGAATAAGGGAAATGATACATTAATGAACCTCTGGACTGACCCACAAACAAAATGTCTAGCGTGCCAGGATGGAATTTACAAAAAATAACACAATTCGAAAACCTACTTGATCATTCTGTCGAAGCTTTAGTAATAAAATGAGTCGGTATCTTTTTTAGTTCATTACACACAAATGCTATAGTGGAAGCAATAGTTACAGTAAGCATTAAACGTACAAATCGCAGTGCTAATTTGCAAGAAATTTCTTAGAAATCATACCATACCATGAAATCATTGTTCAAATAACAAACCTCAACGATAGAATTGAAATTCTTCAAATTCTTTAAAGTTTATCAACATTCACAACCAAGTATAGGGGGGAAAACAAAAATGGAGAGGGAAGTAAAAAGCTCGTGATCAATTAAGAAGTAATAATTAAAAAGCAGGGAGGGAGGGCTCCTAACAGCACCTATCTCCTGTACTTTGATATGAGGTATTACAACAGCAGATATTCCCTGTATTTTGACATGAAGTATTACGACAGCACATATTTCCTGTACTTTGACATGAGGCATTACATGTTTGACTTTCTAATTTATAACCATGTGAAGGTTTTTTTTGGCTATTGCATATTTGACTTTGTCAATGACAATTTAAGACCAAAAAAAAGGTGTTCGGTGCTTTACTTTCATGACCTTTGAAATCATATTTGCACAATGACGCGTGATACCTTCTTGGTATAATCAGGCACAGAAGTGGCATGGAATAAAACACATAATTGGACATGCCTTGTGAAAATTGATAAACAAACCAACTATTTGAAGTTATTAACCATACATACTCCCTAGAAGAAGAGAGGGTGAGGGGGTGGTTGACTTAATGAATCCAGAAACAAAGTGATAAGAAACTGATGGATCTCGTTTCGTTATTACACTGATGGTGTATGCTAGTTGACGTCAGTCGTGTCGTTTCGGTGGCATTACGTATCACTATATGTCCCGGGCACTATTGTGTCTTTCCGATAAAAAGTTAAATTATGGAATGACACTACGGCGTACCCACATATCAAAGCCATGAATAAAAAACATAAAGGAAAAAAAAACCCAGTTTTTGTGGTAGAAAAACACATTTTCTCTGTTCCTTTCTTTACTCTCACTATTGACTATTTTTTGTAACCTCCACCCCTTACCACCCCCACTTTGAACTTTAGAAAAACAGATTTCTGTCAACGTACCTTACATGAAGTTCTAAGGATTCTTCAAGATTCCTCCTTTGTTCTTCTTGCTCTTTTGGACATCCTACAGCTGTATCTTGGAGTTTTAGGTGACGGAATAACCCTTTTCTGTGGTTTGAAGAAGTCTATAAACAAGAAAAATATAATATGCGTAAAAAATAAACATCACATGTCTACCACGCACACATTTAGTACACATGTAACACATATAACAAACTTGATCGACTGTCGCCTTTGTAAAATCGCCTTTATATTTCAGTTCATAAGTTTCCATTACCACCTACTCTACACAACTATCCCAGCACCTTTCTCATTGTTCTGTACTGAGTATGAACTGGTTGAGGGTAAACCTAAGTTCAATCATTAATCACGAACTATTCCAAGAAAGCTGAACTGAGTGTGAACTCAATTCAACGACAAATAAAACCCAAACCCTAACTAAAGAACTATATCATGATAGTCAAAAACAAATGGTAGAAGATAAAAAAAAAACATATTGCAACCTTCATTTGGTAAAGCCTTACCGAACATTTTGTTCGCAAGGCTAGTTAAAAAGTTTTCGAGCAACACCTCCCCTCCCTCCCGTTCAACGGATAACATACAATTTATCTATATACGTGAGATATGTTACTGTGGATTCATGGGGGCCGGGGTGGTTGGGTACGACTCTACGAGTAATACCATTCACCAGTTGAACACGCATTTGCTGAACTTAAATTTACTAATTTAGCACACAAAAAAAAACAACAACTTCGACAAGAGTTCACTTACAATAGAACTTAGAAGGGACGATTTCCTATCGATCAAAGCTAATTCGTGTCCTAACATGTTGCAACTTGAAGCTGAGTGCAATGCACGAAGCGACTCTGCCACTTGTCTCAACACGTTTTCTCGAAAATTCAACAACAACAGGACGCTGCATGCATTCTCATTCTAGATTTAGCTATCCATGCAAAATACAGGTTTCGATTTTATATTTAAATAGAGTGAGAAAAACAAAACAAAACCATATGTACTACGAAAAAAACAGGTCTGTTCATGCTTTTAAGGAAACGCCCATTTCCTTTCCTTTTGGAAATTTTCCAACGATACACATAGGCACTATTACTAAGTAATACGAAAAGAGCAAATTGTGTGACCCTCGGCAATCACTTGTTTACAAGTGGCGGAGCGCCGGCGATTTTTTTAAACTGGAGGGCGTTTCCCTACAATTGAACAAAACACGGGAGAGATTGCAACGTCTGTTTTAACTGGCACATAACAACATCAAGCGATTGTTTAAATCTGCGGTGAACTTATGAAGCGACGTTTTATAAACGTTGTGAGATGTTTCAAATATTTCAAAATGTTAAATGGTCAATCAACTTAAAAAAAAATCCAAGCGTGTATTTTTGGCGACTAACGATGGACCCGACTGCTGGTACTTCCTTCGCCGAGCCTAGTTTGCCTGGCTTCGCCTAGCACTGGCAGCATCCCTTATTTATCAGTAAGACTGATATCACATGGGGAGGGGTTCCGAGTAAGAATAAACGTAATTCCAACTGTCTAAGTTAAACTTATTATTCAGTTAACGTTTCTAATGTATGCATAGGCTAGAACTTAGAAGAAGATAAACGCTTACCTTGTAATGTAGTTTGCGTCTTTGGTTGTTGTACTGTTTGCGAACATGCATTAGCACTTTCTGCACAAATAGATATTCCTTTGCCGTCGTTTGTGTCTTCGGATACCTTACACTTTTTACTCGAATGTACGACAGTTTTGTACGGATGAGGGGGGTCTTCAAAAGGCATTATGTCTGTATATTTATCCTCTAATTTGTCACTAAACACGGCACCTGCAGTAACGCATTGACAGTTCTCGTCTCTTTCGTCATCCTCAACAAAAAGTCTCCTTTTGGCTCGCACAGATACAATATCCCTTTTGGAACGACGTGGTTTCGCCATATCATCGGGAAGATTATTAAAGGTATAATCAAGTAAACGCGTTCGAAGAATTTCCATGTCTAATAGCAGGTCGAAGATAGTAAGATTTTTATTCCAACACTATTGAAGTCTACTTTACTCAAACACTGTTTGCGTACTAAATGTTGTCGTCGCTCAATACAACTGGCATATACGTAAGCCTATGCTGTGTACAACGTATGGGTTCACCTGCGGTACGTTAGCAATAGAATTAGAAGCTTATATGATTGTAAACGAGGCAACATAGTACAATTTGATTGGTTGAGCAAGAAAAATGGGCGGAGCATAGTATTTGATATTGCGTAAACAACAGTTGTTTGTCAGTCTCGAGTGACCTTCCAAGGTCCGTTGATTCATCGATATTTACTATACTATATACTACAAGCCAGCTGATATATGTGATTGACAAGCCGTACTATACTACTACATATTAAACCCATTTCGTAGTAGAGTAGTTGAGATTTTAACAACCAAAGCGAGTTAACAGACTATTAACTCACGGTTCGTTCAGTGTTTGGTCAAGAAAGCGGATGGTGTAGCTGGATGCAATCACATCTGAAGAAGCGATAAGAATGTATTCAGCACTAAAGTTCCTTTGTTGTTAATGCCTTTCAGAAACAGTGTATCAGTACAGGTTTAGAGTAGGCTACCAACAGCTTTGGCCGTTTCATGCAAATTACAAACAGTCGTTTGCATACAGGCTATTCGAGCGTTGTTAGGTATATATTCAATAAAAATAAATCTAAAACCACTATGAATACTTTGTTCTTATAAACAAAATTAAATCGTTTAAGCTGGTACTTTGGTAAGAAATCAATGCTAGCAAAACATACGGAAAAATACAAGATCGCCGACATTTTTGGAAAATAAAAGCAGAAACAGGCTTTTGCCCAAGCTGAATCATTTATCTCTTAAGAACAATTGTTTAATGAGAATTTAAAAAGTAATTTAGATTTATGTCAATGACTTTATTACGAATGCGGTCATTACGGTAAATAACCTTACAGTAGACCGCACACTGTATGTCGTCATCGTATCAATTAAAAAGCAATTAAGTTTAACCACTAATTAGCTGTTTGATGATAGTAGCCAACTATAGAGAATAAAACACAGGACGTTCTCATGAAGAAATCTGCAAGAAACTTACTCTGCTATATAGCCATGCCTAGTTTGATGTTGAAGAATAATTACTATCCTATCACGTTGAGTGTAATCTCGGAGAGTATCTTAACATCACTAATGAAAGTTATGTATAGGCCAAGTGACAAACGTTGATCAATTCAGTTGGCAGATAGTAAGTTCCATCAAGGTATGCAAGTTGTTCCGTCACTCAGATCAAGGTTTCGTCGCCGAGAGCAAAGTTTTGCCCGGGGATAATTGTCCCTAAACAGGGCCAGCCCCCCCCCCCATCTTCAATTCTTTATAAATTCTTAGAAAATGGACATATGATGATTTTATTCCGCTGGACGGAAACACTGACCTGATATACCCTTACCCATTTCCCGGGTCCCCTTATTGACCACTGGTTCCCGGGGATGAATAACCCCCATCCCGCCCCGCGTGAAACCCTCTCGATTGGCAAATCTTTTTTTTATAATGCTCGCCCTGGTTTCGCCCTTTATGAAGACTAAGAACAATGTGTATTTATATACTTTACATTGGCTCTATATCACACCACAGCTGTAAGAAGTAGACAGGTGTCATGTATGTTACATATGCAGTTTATAACACATTGTTAACTCACTGCAGTATCCTAATAAACATACAACCAAGGTTTTTATCTGTATTTATTTCGATCATGTACACACAAAATGGCCGTTTGTTACCAACAAATCATTTGCACATTGATTTTGAATCGGTGCTATATACAAAAAGTGCAAGTTACCCCTTGGTCGACTTAGACCGACCATTGGAGACTCGATCGTGGGTAAAATAAACAGCATTTATATCGGCCATCGAGTAAATATTTCCTGAATTCGTGTGACAAGAGTTGACTTGTTATTCAGTTGTTTTTGACCAGGATATTTTGATTGTGAGATACAAAATCGCCTATAGATAGATAATAGATAGATCTATATCAGGTTTTAAAAGTCGTTTTTAGGAGTGCCATTTTGGCCACTATACGAGCTGTCACCTTTTCCTGTACCATGTTTTTTCACTTTCTTTTCTTGAAGATGATCCGTGTTGACACTAAAACCTGTATGCTAGTAATACAATATGAACAATGAGTATACGTTACAATGGATAACCATAAATATGACTCATTAATGTAATATTTAGACTTGATTACCTCAGTCGTTAGCATTGGGTGTGAAGAAACACTATACACAAATCTCCAAATGGAATGAAAAAAACGTAGCTGTTGGGGAAAGTAGCTAGGCTTTCTGTGTCATGATTAGACCCGATGAGAGAGAGAGTGAGGAGGCGAAGCGGGGGTGGGGGGGGGGGGTAGGGGGTAGCGAGAGAGGGAATACAGTCCCGGGGCCTCGGTCAATTTGAGGCCCCGGTAATACATGGAAAGGCCATAAAATATGTGATATATGACGAGCGCAAAGAAAGTGGCCAGTCGACGTTATTGTCCTTGGGACTCGATCTGGCACTCGACCCCCTCTGCATGTTGATAGCTGGGTTTCTTCCCGTTAAATGTTTCTATATCTAGCCCACATGGTTTCCGAAGCTATATCGGTATACATCCAATCAGATTGGCAGACTAACGGTATGCATTGGAAAGCTCTCTCGAGCATTGGCCTTGTTACAGTTAAATATCTGTTTAATAACAAATTCGGCTATTCAGCCCACGCCTAACTGCTATGTTTATTCTACTTTTTTTTTATATGAATAATAATATGTACTGTTTACATAAAACATGATCACATGACATCACTGTGGAATTCACAGCATTCCTCGATAGTTATGTGAACAATTCATGGTAAACGATATTCTGTGATTTAGTATTTATGACAATAAAACTATTCATTAAATACCACGTATTTAAATTTGTGCATGGTTTTCATAGGTCATTGTAAAGAGAAAAAAACGCACCCTACACGACTGTTCAACCCCCCCCCCCCTTCCTGCCCTTCTTCTTACTCAAGATGAAAGAGAACTGTTTTAAGGCTATACGTCGCTGTTATTTTTCAGTATAACACCCCGGCGATGTTTTCCAAGCGGTTTGAAAATACTCGACAACGCTAATTGCCCAACTGCTTTTATCTTGGTATTAATTACGTGAATGCTTCTATGCCTTATTGCTGATTCAGTCAGTCCTAATTCAAATTTAGTTTCAAGTGATCAAATAAATTATATTCAATCATACTTCCCTAAGCAGTATTCAGAAAGCATGACTATGCAATTAATTAAAAGCAGAATAGGGATATGAACAGTGTTACTAATTCACCGATTACCTATTAATCATATAGTATAGATACCCGAGAGGAAATCGCATCATGGTACGAAATTTTAAAGGGTTGGGCTGGAATATGTCAAGAAGCGTTCAAGCCGGCAATTTATCAGGATGTGCAGAGTCAACGTTTAATATCATGATAGGCAATGCTAAGTATGCATGCTATCAGTTTATTGGATGAGGCATAGTCCCTCCCTCCCTCCCTCCCTCCCTCCCTCCCTCCC
>JAIPMN010006062.1:0-12640 GCA_020650975.1 Apostichopus californicus
TGTTTGTGGGTTTTCGGTTGGGTTATGGTGGTTGTTTAACAGACTGGGATTGTTTTTGGTTTTGTTGACCTTTGGTCCGTGTCCGTTTTCCTTGCACGTAAAAAGCACTTTCAATCCCAGTACCTTTGTATCAAGACTGATAGCATTTATTAACGACGGTGCTACGTCAGGTTCACACAATTATGTTTTCACTTGCATAGGCTTTGATGACAAGGAAACAAAGTCTCATTAGGAACTTGGAAGCGGTAGGAAATATCTTATCATGACGATAACTGTAATACAAATTGGTACGTGCTAGTGTGTGAGAATGGAGAGGACAAAGAGTTGAAAAGGAACCCACGTTATACCACATACCAATCACTTCACCGTTATAATAAAGTCTTTGTTGATGTGTGGTTCGTCTCGAGGCCAATCCTATTATTATGCGTCACACCACGACGATTTGAGGTATAGGTAGAATAATACAGAGAATAATAGAAAGAAACCGTCATAGGAAATAACATGTATACATGCAGTATCAATGGCGTATAAAACAAATAAGAAATAAAGTCATGTATAACGTTTAACATGCCCGCTCTCAAAGCAGTTCGAGTTTTTGGGGTTAGAACAACCAAATCTCCCAGCCGTGCACGCCACCCCTAACTAAAACTTTTTATTTTCAGTTCAATTCTTCCATTTGTTTTTTGGCAATATATAAGCTGGGAGCGCTATAAACAGCATATTTTGGCTACTAATTTATAGCGCTTCCAAGCTTAAATCTGTTGCCAGGTTGCTTGTCTATCAGGCGATTTGTTTTTGGTGCAGTTTCGTTGCACCAATTTAGTTACCAAGCTCATATTCTGATGAGTTTCTCTTCGTCTTTATGGTTCCAATTGTTAGCACCAGCAAAACGAGTTACATTTTGAGTAAACACGAATTGTCATCATTACTTTTTTAGGTCTCGTTAAAAAATTATAGTTCGGTCTCAGCTTCATTGAGTAATGATATTCTGTTTACAAGAAGTGGCCAGTGATGGTCTATCATATTCACCATGTGATATCACCTGAAACTAACATGTGACATCAACGTTAATACACGCAATTCACTGATGTACTTGCACTACCGTGAAATACATGCATTTCATAAGAAAAAGCATACGAAATATATAACGGAAACGTGTAAACCATTTGGTTAGTGTTGGTGTTCTTCGCTAGTGTAATGGCGAGCAAGTCACGGTAAATTTGCCGATTACATTCAGGCGTTTCAAGACGATATCTTACAGGTACAGATCACTATAAAGATTTACGAAACAACCTACAACATCATGTCATTAGGAGTATGCACGACAGAGGAAGGTTAATATTAAGCAATTTCTTTGAGTTAAAAGGATAATTTAGTGATTTAGGATAATTTAGTGATCATAACATACAATAACTGAATGTCATAAAGTCTAAACCTCTTGTCTGTACGGAGTATATTGTAGGAACATAACTATGCCATGTGACATATGGAATACCTGTTAATGGTTAGCCTTTGGTTACTTATAACCTGCAATTAATATGAGGTGAGATTCAGGACGCATTGATTTCTAGTATTGTTTTCTACATCAACACGTCACGTCATATACCTTCACGCCATATATTTCACAGTCATATAATGAATTTTCAGGGGATTGTCATTGGGGACAGGTATGTATTTGAAACAACATGGTATTCAGTAGTGTATTTGTTAGGACGATACCTAGTAGCAACCTTTATTTACGTTTAGGCATTTCAATAAACATCGAACAGTTATAACAGTAAAATGCTACAACAAAGGACCTATGCCAGCTAGTGAGTATATTTAATCTGATGATGGCCACTCAGTACATTCCTTAGTATTCATACATTGTTTAGTGAATTCTAATAAGTCAGCCAAAATATTTTCCTTCGACTTCATTTCAACAACACCATTTGTCCTCGACACATCTGTAACCATGTAAATACTGTACGTCATTGAGGTCATGAAAGTCTTGTTTTCCTATTTAGTTTTGTCTTGCATCGGAAGAACTGACCAAATGGTCTGTGTATTGTGCATTCACTTTAAGATGAACTCCCGGTGTATAAATGGTCAATTCTACAAAAAATTACAAAAAATACAATACTTACTGATAGCATTGTGTTTGCACGGTCAACGACATATAAGAAATACTGCTGTGCCTTTATATGATTTGTTATATGTTTCTTTGTAAAAATTTTAATTTTAATACCAAGTTTATGTAAAAGGTCTCTCTGCTTGCATTTGTTAACTATGAAATTGCAGGAGAATTATCAAAATGTAATATTCTGTGTTCTTAAATAACCAAATGAAGAAATTATTCAAAGCTTTAAATCACGTTACACATGTCATTCATTCGCATAACTGTTACCGGTTGGATATCCAAAACAACACACGAACCACAATATCACCAAGAATAATATTTACTATTACTCTATGATCGTACTATGTTCTCATTATTACTTGAAGTTAATTCCCTGTTGTTCATTTCCTACATGTGCATTGATTAGTAATTACGTACGTAATGTCATAATAACAAATGGCCTATTATACATGGAATGGTTGTTTGTGCATCCTTGTAATATCATCATTTCTGTCAAGTTGATCACTTATTTTCATTCACAGTTATGCCGTATGTATAAATCTTTCCCGAAATGTATGTCGCTATAAGAAGTTTCTCGTTCTCTTTCACTTCACATATCGTTACACATCGAGAGTTGCTATCTACATTCCGTGTTTTAAGTAAGTGACGGCCATCTTGACTATACTGGGCTAGGATGCATAACATGTTAGACGAATTGATGTTATCCCATAACATGTAGACAAATCCACGCTTGTCTGTACAGACACTGAGAGGTCTATAGTCACCGACATCCAAACACGGTTTAGTGAATTCAAACATCACCGTACTCCTCGATCCCTGGATGGTGACAACGTATGCTGTCCTACCAACATAGTCACAAACAAGTAAGTTACCCACATGTGCAGCTATATCAAAAGATCCAGTGATAATACCTGGTAGAACTATGGTTTGAATATACATCAGATTATCGTCAAATACATACACGTCTCTACTGTTGGTACCGACCAGAACAATATTGCGGACTGGATCAGTAGTTACACAGGCCAAAAACCGGTCTTTCGGCCATTTTCTGACGCCGACAGCGATATTTGTTTCGTTGGTTGTACCATTACAAACATTGTATGTACTGATCCCACCCGCTGCACTAACTGTTACAACTTGATAACGTAACATGTTGGTACAAAAACGATCCGGGATATGAACTGTTTTCATCTCTCTCTTTATATTTTCATGGCGTTGTACTTGGCCATTTGCGTCAATGACTGTGATGTGTGAGTACTTTTTCGTTGCACTACCAGTAATGACGATGCTGCCGTTCATGTCGCTTGTTACACCAGTGATATTCCAAACTTTACTTTTAATCCCAACAACATCGACAACCGACTCTTCATTTTCAGTAAGCGTGATGTCATCAACAGCTGGTTTGGCTATATCACTGATACGGAAATTACTTAACATTTTTATCTCTGGAAATTGTGTCTTCATTGCTTTGATCAGAGGTTCGCACTCTCTCTCTAGATCAGGGATGAACTGGGCGTCTGTCCACTCGTCGTTCGCCGAAAGAAAAGATGAAGCCGTTGTTTTAAAGTTCTCGTATCCTTTAGTTATTTCTTCGCAGACGTGTAATATGTGTTGAAGTTGACGTTCTTTACACGTTCTGAGTAATTCTGCATTTGCGGTCAACTTTTCCCAATCCAAAAATGCATCGTCAATTTGTTGTGTTATTCCCTTTTCTATTTCATGGTGTTTCTGTTGAGACTCTTTCAATTGTTTGTCATATTTTCTCATCGGAAGTTCCGCTTTTTGCATGAGTTCAGCTTGTGTCAGCCTAAAGCCAAGTTTTCCTTCCAAAAAGTTAGTAATTTTATCTCTTTCATTAGCTCGTCTGATTTCTATTTTCTCTGCGTCTCTTATCTGTCGCGCATTGCTTTCTTCAAGTTCAAGTGTTATCTTCTGTATCTGTGGTTCATAATGAACTCGTAATTTTTCAGTTAATGTTGCGAAATTTTCTGTTAGTTGTTGGGTTGTAGATTTAATCCTCTCTTTTAACTCCTGTAGTTTGCGATGCTCAATATTAAGTTCAGTGAGCTTTATTGTAATCGATTTTCTTTCCCTTTTTGCTATTTCACTTACGTGATGAAGCTGGTGTCCTTCGTGCTTCTTTTTGTCACAGGCCATGCAAACTGGTACATTACCGCATGTACAACAACACACATATTTTCGCCCATGAGTATGGCACGTGGGTTCCGCTAACCTGTCCTGTGGTAGGTTCATTGCTGCAAATAGTGCGCAAATTCGAACTGTTAAGTTGTTGAGAAATATCTGTTTATTTTCTATACGGATACCACATTACGTATAGGAATCTCAGAAATGCTTTTCATTTTGTACTTCTGCAACTCATTATTAACATCCAAACGGAATTAATATAGAATATTTTTAAATAAAGCATATCTCGCATCTGACCATCAAAATTAAATCTTTTTCTGATGTTGTGTAATCGTCATTATCTAAAAAGAAACATCTTTTCACAACTACCGTCTCGCCAATGCTAGCGTTCTGACAAAAAGTTACTTCCATTTCCGTGAGCATGACAAAATACGTCATTGCGATATCTCTGAAAATGAAAGGGAGACATAAAACATTTCTTTAAATTGAGCAAATGAATTCGCAACACACAACAATCATTAGTAATAATGTGATCTGGACTTAAAGGTGTGCTGTATAGACCCCAACTATTATGGCGGGCCATCAGTCTAAAATCGTGGGGAATCGACTTATACCGATTTTAAGTCGTCATATACCAATTTCCTTTGACTTCTATCATTTTCCAGGAGCTTTAAATCGACATATACTAGTTTAATTCGCCATATCATCGATTTAAATCGACATATACCAATTTAAATCGGTAAATGTCAATTTAAATCGACATATACCAGTTTAAATCGGTGATATGTCAAATTAAACCGGTATATGTCAATTTAAATCGACATATACCAATACCAGTTTTAATCGACATATACCGATTTAAATCGACATATACCAATTTAAATCGAGGATATGTTAAACAAATCGGTATATGTCAATTTAAATCAACATATACCAGTTTAAATCGATGATATGTCAAATTTAATCGGTAGAAGTCAATTTCCGTGGACTAATACCAGTTTGTAGCAACTCAATTTGACATAAACCTATTTAAATCGACATATCATCGACTTAGCTCATTAACATATTCCAAATCCCGATTTCGGTGATGATTGACATGTGGAGATACATCACCTGCAGTCACCTGACAAGGCGGGCGAATAATTAAATAGTTCCAAAATTACCTAGCAAGCTAGCAAGGGTGTTCATCATGATTATGTCAATGGTAATTATGGACAATTACTTGCAAAAAGATTTCGGTGTAATAATAAGGCTGAAAAACTGATATGTCAATGACGTGCAATTATCTCAATGCAAACTGCATGGCTTGTCTACTCAAACACGTGGAGCTATAGTATAGGAATACACATGCAACTGCATATGCCTACAGTACGTACACCGATGCAATTACCTACTCCAGTTACACCATAAACAAAGATGATATTGTTCTGCAGGGAGGCCTACTGTAAGGTTACGCTTTACTGTAGCTAAATATATACCAAGGGGATTAACAATTACAGTATTCAAGCTTAAATCATGCATTCCACTATGCTCGTGTTTATTTACAATTATTCACCCGCCTTGTCAGGTGACTACACGTGATGTATCTCCACATCAGGAAGTATGAAGTGTCTGCCTGGTAGCTTTATCAGTCTGGATTTCGTTTACACTAGCTTTGCTATTAGTAGTAATTGCTAAACTGGACGTTTCTGATTGTGTCTGAACTTCATTGATAGCTGCTTCACAACTAGTTGTAATTGTGGAACTACATACATCTAATTGTGTCTGCCTTTTAGCATTATACTTCTGAACTTCACTCAAACTAGCTTTACCATAGCAATTGTCAAACTGTGCTTGTCTAATCAAACACGTGGAGCTATAGTACATGAATACTTTTAGCAAATACACATAGGTTTACAGTACGTACACAGATGCAATTACCTACTCCAGTTACACTATTAACAAAGATGATATTGTTCTGCAGTGAGGCATACTGTAAGGTTATGTTTTACTGTAGCTAAATATTCACCAGGGGGATTAACAATTACAATATTCAAGCTCAAATCGTGCATTCCACTGCTTGTGCTTATTTTAAATTATTCGCGCGCCTGGTATATGTCGATTTAAGTTGACATATACCGATTTATTTTACTTATCATCGATTTAAATTCGTATCTGTCGATTTAAGTCGATGATATGTAGAATTAAAGTGGTATATGTCGATTTAAATCGGTAAAAGTCATTTTAAGCTGCTAGAAACTGGTATAAGTCGTAGGAAATTGGTATATGTCGATTCAAATCGGTATAAGTCGATTCCCCACGATTTGAGACTGATGGCCCGCCATAAACTATAGCACGCTATCCTGGAAAAGTTTCTTGAGATTACGTAATCGACCTGACTTGGTGGTAAAATGACCTCTTTTTCCCACATAGTCTGCAACGCCTGTCACATATTTTCCTTGTATGGGGGTCTTTGTGAGAACACTGTATGATTAACTACACTGTAGACATGAACATATTTCCACAGTGTTGAGCCTGAGGTCGATAACGTAATCAAAAAACGTTCCTAGCTATAACGTGCTATAATTGGAGCCAATTAGGCAGATCTTTAATTGCAAGCAATAACACGTTGTGAAATAAACTTATGACGTTATCGGATGGGCCATTGTATCAGTTAATAAAACCCTCTGAATAAGAAAACATGTTAAACGTACGCTTCAAAACTTGTAAAACAGTGTTTATGTTTGCGGTATTATTATTAAACGTTTTCATTACATTGTTTGCATGGTAGAATGAGGTTCAAGTAGGACATTTTCTTTAAGTTTCAAAGAAGTAATGAACTCTTCGTTTAACTAGACACACATTTTTATTCATCTCATGATCCTTTTGTATATGACATATAAACATAATAAAGCCACTAAAATAGAATATCATGATGACGTACGTACCTTTAAAAGTCCTTGTCCTGTTCGCCATCGACAGCACGTAAGTGCAGTATAGACTATCACGTTGATTGTTGCATTGCTTGTTCCAACTGTTAGCTATTGCACTTGTTATAGTGCGCAATGGTTATGGTGTCTTGCACAATGACAGAAGTAACTTGACCTTGTATCACCCCATGCATGAAACCATAACTATGATGCAATTTAAGTGAGTATAAGATTTGGAAACCCCCAACTCTGACGTAATAGTAGCTTCAGTTCTATATATGGGTTAACTTTATTTCTGTCCTTTTTGCTATAAGTCAATATTGATTTTACTTCTGCCAAATAAAATCACGACACTTTAGATGAATGGTCATAGTTCCCCGTTGGATTGTGTTTACCGATCGACTTTCTTTTGGTTGTTTAAATTTAGGCGTCGAGCAACGATAATGACACTACGAAGATACCTTTCGCAAGGTGCAATATGGTTGCACACTTTTAACCGTCTATCATCTCACCCGTGACCAAGGGCGGATCCAGATAGAGGACAACCGCCCCCCACCCCCCCCCCGTACGTCGAACTAGAAAAAAAAATAAGCAGATCTGAATCACACAAAGTGCCTGACATTTCCAGTGTATGGGGTATAGTGTTAAGACCTCATTTCAATGGAATCGGAATCATCTCTGGTGTACCGACAGTAAGGAAAGCGCGCTGAATGAAATGTCTAAATCCTGTGTCAGCAATATTGTCTCACATTACTCCAATTGAACTGACAAACGCTACATCCTGTGAGCCTCAGTCGGGGATGTCGGCGGTATTGACAACAAAATATTGGGGAGGAGGAAATTGTGGGGCCATTCTTGCCCACCCGGCTCCTACCCCCTGCTTGTATGGTTAAGACAGGAAAGCGGCTTGATTTACCCTCTAATTGTGGACATTTTTCAGGCTTCTTGATAGTTTTGGAATATACTGAACTCCTCTCTTACCTGTATCACTGTTACTATTGCACCTTTCCATTAACCTAGCTGACCTATTAACTGACAATATTTTAGAACTCCACTCCCATTGACCCTCCTCTGATTGCATCCGTCACCTCTCCCTCCTAAATTTACGAAGTAAAGAAGTGTAATTCTACCGACAAATTCCATGGTTAGAAACTACACTTGTTCAATGTTTTCAGTTGTGTTTTACATATCATCAACATGAAGACAGGTAAGTTTCATTGCATGTAAATACCCAAACTAGTGAGGTTAAGGTTTTTGTTGCTACTGCATGAAACATATGAACTCACCTTTGGAATATCCATCTATTTTCTTAGACACCTCTAATACTTCTGGCCATGCGGAATACACATAATCCGCTAGTGATTATCTGTTCTGCCAAAGCATCCCTTTCTGATAAAGAAAGCTCTGACACCCTTGTTGCAAATAATCAATATCTGTAATTGTAATGCAATGACATGAACACACACGTTTGCTGTACTTACATTGACTGCAACAGGATGAAACAAATTAAGACATGTAAGACTCACATAATCCACGGAGAAATGAAATTGGAAATCAGAGATTTGCCATCTATAAAAAGAGACTGTAGGATGCTTAGAATAGTGTACAATTTTATGTGGTACAGTCCCCTGATTTGGCTTTCTGTTTTGAACTATCCAAGATACATGCACTTTAATTTAAATTTCACTATCTCACGAAAATCCCTTTCATAAACAATTGAAGACTATTGAAGAGTTATGCTTTCACACTTGGCGGAGAGTAAGTGACCAATCTTTTGCGAAGATAAATCAATATGTTTTAACACTTTAAAATGTGGAAGTGTATGGAAGTAAGACAATATGGTTACTGCAATGGTTCCAGTGACCTCAATTGACCTCTACATGCATTACTTGTGCCTGGTATAAATAGTCTTGCAACTAATTTTTGTGTAGAACAATTGACTTGATGGCATGAGTGCTTTTTACGTGACCCGCCATGCGGGATACAAAACGTCACGGCCAAACGGCACTACCGAACCATCCCATACTGACAAACGAAACTCAGGTCAAGCGAGCCAAAAACCTTCGCCCGCCGACCTGGAACCGTTAGTTATTTCATAGCCAGGACTCAGTTTCAAGAAAATTATAAGAAAATTTTAGTGTTGTCCTTCGGACAAACAGTGGCGTAGCCAGTTTTACAGTGGGGGGGGGGGCGCTGTGGGAGCTTGACCATTTCCTGGGAGGGCGTCTTGTTACTATCTAAGCGGAGCGCCACCATGCGTTGGCGCGCAGCGTTCGTGAAATTTTTAGCTACAAAGGCCTCCTAGATCGTTGAAAATGACACTTCCCATGCCTTGTAAGCTGCTCTAAAGTTTTCTCTACATCCTTTTTATACAGATCCCATGTCTTGATATAGTTTAGTGAAATAGAAGAAAAAAACAGTCTGGTAAGTTACTTTGAAATATCATGACAAATCTTTTGTGAGTTTGACACCGGCCTTGACATTTTTCGACAAATCTGCAAATTGTGCGTGGAAAATATGGGAAGATTGACTGGGCTTTCAAGCAAGTAACATACTGAAATGACCAAACTATATGTCAAACTGACATCAAAGATTGCGTCTGAAATATTATTAGGGTGATAGACTGATTGGCCGGTAGTTCTCAGCGATAGTATTGTCTCCATTCTTGAAAATTGTTTTTTTTTAGCGGTTTTAAGAGCATTAGGGTACGTCCCAGAAGTGAAAAAATCCGATTGAAAGTGTAACAGAGTATCGAGGCAATGACGTGAGCAGTGATGTGAGAAACCTGTATGATGTCAGTTTTTTTTATAAGGGTATAGTATAGCTCACTAGCTTGTTTGATCAGTTAATGCGCACTGGTTACATGATCCTGATTGGCTGTTTGTATTAGTATTTATTCAGGCGCGCAGCGAGGAATTTGCCAAGGGAGGGGCGAACCTGTAAGCAAATTATCAGAGCCGTCGATTCGGCATTGGAAACTATCTAAGCGTAGCGCCACCAAAGGTTGGCGCGAAGCGTACACGAAAATGTGGGCCGAAAAAGCCTCCCAGATCGCTGGAAATGGCACTTCCCAGGCCTTGCAAGTTGCATCTAAACATTTTCTACTTTGAAATTACTAGCGATATCATAAAAACGTAAAAAAAATATGCTCAGGGGAGGGGGGGGGGCGGTCGCCCCTTCGCCCCCCTTCTTGGCTACGCGCCTGTATTTAGCAGGAATTATTTAATTCGACGGTCGTTAACATGCGTTTTCAGTACAGTGCGACTACTGTAGATGTCTTCTCGGCCTATGCGCTATATCACGTCAGGTTTTTCAGCAACTATAGCCTACTGCCGGTCCGCGGTCGAAGGGTCGTTCATAACGGTCATCATGGAGAATCGAGACGATTCAGACCAATTATATATTATTCGCACATGTATTTTTTTCGACACCCAAAATCCCACTGGGAGGGCGACTGGGGGCGACAAGCTTTCATGGGAGGGGGGCTGTCGCCCCCACGCCCCCCCGTGGCTACGCCACTGCGGACAACCTTGCCTTCATATTTGTCTGAAGGATTGTTTGGTTGTACAATGAAAGCACCAACAAGTACTGGAGTTGCATGACGTAGTACATCGCACACATCGTGTGCTCTTAATTTACTGAATATATGCCCGGGGACTATTATGTTATAGTTACGTACGTCCTGCCCTTTGCCAACCCTTGGGATTTTTAAAATGGAGCGCCTAGCACGAGAGCCGTAAGTAATACTACAATGTATCAATTTAGCCATGTAGGTGAGTACCGTAACGAATTCCAATCCTTTGATCCGTAACGAATTCCAATCCTTTGATGATTGATTTTTTGGAAAACAAACAAATTATAACAATCAACCGCAAGTACACGTTAACAACAATTCCATTACAGATATTTCCATCCTAAAAAAAAAAATAGTCAATGGTGGTATCTTAATTCGCTCGGCTAAAAGCCCTTAATATTGTCTGCAAACAGTCTTGCATCGATAGTTCACAATGAACACAAAGGGTGTTGTTTAAATGCAACTAGTTGTAAATATATGGTAACTAGTCTACGTCAAATCTCGCTCCCGATTTTTATTTTTTCCTTTTTTTTTTGTCATTTTTAATGAGGGTAGTCCTGCTCAGTGCAGAAGCACTGCTTTCCAGAGGAGCCCTCAATACAAAATACATATACGATAATATGCAGTAGAAAAACGGTAAACATCTAAAAGCACAAAAAGGAGGGCAAAAAGATAGACAAACAAATATCAGTCATCTAGACAAAAGATATAAGTTTTCATATTGCGTTTAAAAATATTAACATTTGGCAAGCATTTCAAATTTGGGAGAAGACTGTTCCACGACCTGTCTCCAAAAATTTAAAGGACCCTTTACCATTCCCAGTTCTGACAGGAGCAAGTGAAACATTATTCGAGCAGCTAGATCTAGTTCTGTACGAATGGCTATCTCTCAGTAGAATAGTATTATCAGTAAGGTAATCTGGAGCCAGGCCGTGGACACATCTATACATTAGAATATTCCTGAAATGTAATCACGTCAATTCAGCTAAAATATCTGTAACATGCACATCCCGAAGCCCTCACCCCAGTACTAATATAGCTGCACGATTTTGAAGAACTGTTCCCGGTCAACCAATTTGTTCGTCGCCGTAGTCCAAACGGCAGAACAATAATCAGTATGGGGTACAATAGAGCGGTGTACAGAGGATTACGTGTATGCTGGTCAACACACCAACTAAGTATTTTTTAGAATTACCAGTTTCTGTGATATTTTTGCAGTAATTCTGTCAATATGTTTTTCCCATTTAAGAAACGGGTCGAACCACATTCCAAGGCATTTGAATACATACACCTTTTCAAGAACATCATTATGAAGCTTTACATTGAGGGGATTAACATTTTATATAATTTGAGAAGAGCCAAATGTCATAACCTTGGTTTTTAGAAGCATTAAGTGTCAACTTATTAGTGTTCATCTAATCAGAAACAGCTTCCAGGTCCAAATTTATGACCCTTTTAATATCTAATTCGTATTTTGAACTATACATGATGGCAGTATCATCGGCATAAAGAAAACCCTTACAATTCGAAACTACAGTAGGAAGGTCATTAATAAAATGATAAATAAAAGTGGACCTTATATTGATCACTAGGGTACACCAATTGTAACAGGTCTTGCATCAGATTTAACCCCATCAATACTAGTAGTTTGTTCTCTATTTGACAAATCATTAGAGAACCAGGCCAGCTCATTATCCCGTATCCCATATTGAGCGGACGCAAACATTTGTAAGACGTTCTAACTTTTAAATCTTGGTAACAATAATGAGTGCAGAAGTATAGACATTTTATGTGTATGACACTGTTCATCATGAAGGGTTGCGGAAATTCTCTGGTAGTAAAAAATGATTTCTGTAATCGTTTCCCGTCATTTCCAGAAACAGAGGGTAAGCC
>JAIPMN010006063.1:0-24884 GCA_020650975.1 Apostichopus californicus
AGGGACGGGTTTGTAAATTTGTCGGAGACCTAATGGTTGTGGCGAGGACACTCTAAGCGCCACAAAACGCCTTTGTATGTGACAATTTAGCCTTGGAAGTGATAGGCCTAAGCATTAAATATTTACCCATTAAGTTGTATAAATTGAACAAGAATTCTGCAAATATATGAATTTCCTTCAGTTTAAAGAGAGTTATTAACATTTCACAGAAGACTCCTGCTAACATAATGAATGTACGTTTCACAAATATGGTAAGCTAGCCTTGCTGCCTGATTTCCGGATCTTACTTGAGCGTTCGATGGGCTTTTAAAATTAAGAAGAGAAATGCCCAAATTTCAGTACCCCCGACAAACTTGTAATAAATGCAGTGGTAAAGATTTCCACGACGACTTCGGATTTAGCTCCCCTAGCTAAAGCACAGAACCCCAATTGATAAAAGTAACTGAGATTCAATCATTATACCTTCGAGAATCTTACCATTTTTATGTATGTTACCAACAAACTATTTTTCCCAGCACGGGGAGGGGAAACTCTCATCTTAGACCCTTCCCGCAAGCTACAACAACTCGTCCTCCTTTCTTGAGACAAAATATGATAACCCACATGTTTCCTAATCAATTTCCACGACCACTCATTTTGTTGCAACAACCAAATTTCGTATAGATTCTTCAGAGCCGTACATACGGCTCTGAGATTAGAATTCCTCTATAGGGATCTTTATTGCATGGCGCCCTCGCTCGTTACGCCGTCGCCATATATAGCACATTATTGTTATGTACAGTTATTAGCCCCTGTTCATTATAATCTTTCAGTAAATCTGTGGTATTCTGTACATGCTGTGTGTACGTACCTGTATGTCAAGTGTATTCCGGTACGGTAAACAAGGCAATTACTATACATCTGGCACTGAGTGACTTGGTCAGTCGACTTTTAATATGAGTACGGCTTTTTGCAGAAACTTAGCTTGTTAATTCTTTCAGCTTGGAAATACGGGAACCAGTCCATGGTAAGAATGATTGTAATAATATTTTGTGTAATTTGTAAGCCCATTGCCGCTTGTCGTCCAATCTAAAGGATGAGACAATTTCTGTTCATTGAACATAGTGTCAGAACTCAGACTGACAGAGCTCAGGCCTAACGTTAGGCTAATTCAGGGGCCTATGCCTACAAGTTACAAGTACAATGGCAGTAGGCCTAGTATCATATCCATAACGGTAGCCTAGTAGTAGTAGTACTATATTCCTACTCCTAGGCGTAAATAACAGTATGCTGCATCATTTCCCATTTGTAGTAGCATGGTGGGCTCATAAGTGACGCACTTAAGGATTTGATTATCGATGTCTATCAATGAAAAATACAAATCACTCAACTGTATCAGTGTAGGCTATGCAGTTTTCATACTCCTACTAGGCCTACTACTACTAGTACTAGGCCTAGGTGTAGTTCCTCAGGAATGTAATGACCTCATAATATTTTTTGTTCTGTGCATACGCAATCTACAATTGAGTAGAATTTGGCCACAAAAATGTCTGTTGTGTCAAGTTCTTTCATACCCCTAAATTGACACATTCGTCGATAAGCTAACTGTAGTGTAGGCCTAAGTTAAGTATACAAACTAAACTAAACTATATATTCATTGACTTTGGATGCTGTTTGCTATGCTCTGAGCCTCTAAGTTGTCTAACTAAGCTCAGACAGGTCAGGTCCCAGAGAGTATTGGTATCATATTGAGGTAATTTTTGTTATTTTTAGGGAGTAAGATTTCCAAATGCCTAAAAAGAGTGCAAAACTCGGGGAGGATATTAAGAGCTTAAAAAAAAACCCCACATTTGATCAGTAGATACCTGAAATGGATTCAAGCTCATTAAATATGTAACTCTGCTTGGCTGCCAAAAAAAAAAAAGCTTTAGCCTAGCTGTCCTAATTTAAACCTTAAGGCTTAATTGGGCTTTTAAATAGGTTGTGACAGTGAACAATCAGATAATAAGCACCTACTAACCACAGTCCATGAGCTGAGGGGCTTATTAAGCAATGGAGGAGAGTATTTGCATGTATGCATCCTGCAACTGATCAGTCCATCCGGGTAAACATTAACTGGACCAACTAGCCTACGTCAATGGGGGGAGACGTGCCAAATAAAAAAACGTCCCACGGAGGGTCATGTGACATGCTCCCTTGTAGCACTCAACTCATACAATATATACTCCTTGAATGTATTTTCTGTAATAACTAATGTCATGATCTCTTAATTAACACATTCCTTGTTAAGCTAAGCAAACTGTACATTTTTCCAATGTTAACAGGAGTTTTCAAATGCCAAATTTGCCTGTTGAGTATTTTCTTTCAAAACAATCGAACTGCTGATAAAATCAAGCAGCCTCAATTAGGACTATACAAAAATGTAAATAGACACAAGAAGCAGACGACAGGATTCGTTGTTCCTTAGCAACACAAGTCTCCATGCCATTTTTGTATGTAAGCAAGTACGTATGGTATGTTAGGAGTTAGCAATCTATAAGATTCTTGACAGTAGATGTTCGAACAGTTGGCAGGGTCCAAACAGATCAAACTTTTTATGTGACAGAAAGTAAAAGTACACAAAGTTATCATCTAAACCTAAGTATTTTCAAATTTACAGTAATACCAATTACTGTTGTCTGCGGAATGCTTATCTCTTTGAAATGACCACGGGTTGAATAATATGTTAGTAGCACCTGGGAGGATGTCACCATGACCCTCCATAGTTGGAACGTTTTCGTACTATGGAGTGCTTTTTCCAGGACATATTAAATTGGATGAAACGGTCACCTCGCAATAAGTGTAGTGTATGGTGTGTAAGACCAAAGACAGTCACCTAAGGGCCACAACTACGTACATACTTCTGGGGATGCGGGCTAAAGTGCCTGGAATATAATCAGATTGGACAGGCTGAGTTCCCCTTCCCCCTCCACTGGCAGACAGAATGTTACAAGAATTCCTAGTGTACAATTTACATAAATATTTAGGTTATAAATGAGGTTTGCAGGTAGGTCTACATGCACTTTATTACATGGGTTAAAAAGCTAGGGGGTGTGCACATCCACCCTTAGATCTGTCACGTGCCTGATGCCATGTTCATTATCTTCCGACGGTTAGGTAAACAAGCACCATTACATCACTTATTGCACCGATGATTGGGTGATTAAGTACCATCGCAATGCATTACAATTGCACCAGTGCACTACCTTTATTGAACTGACAATCAGGTAAATAAGCACTAGTGCAACACCTTCATTATTTGACAATCAGGTAAATTAGCACCTTTGCAAGGCTTATTGAACTGAAGATCGGGAAAACATGCACCAGCGCAACGCTTATTGAATCAATGATCACGTTAGTAGATTATAATCACCTTTGCAACACCTTCATTGGTCGACGATCAGATAAATCAGCAACAGCGCAACGCTTATTGAATCAATGATTGGGTAGATATATGCAGCAGTGCAACACTTACTAAACTGAAAAGCTTTGGTGGTGAATGGGACTTGCAAATCAAATATTTAACAATGAAATCAGCCAAACCCAGAGGGCCTAGCCCACAAGTTGCCATAGTGTACCGTCACCAGATGTTCCAAACAGTCCCTGCATCTAATGTAGCAGCCCGGGATAAACATTGTCTCAAAAATTTCCCTCGGACTCTATGTAATTACTCTCCTCAGATAGTCACAAGTGCTGCAGAAGTGTCCTGATATTGAGACACTTTGTCTGTTAAGTCTTCCATACATGAGAAACAGCTTGAACATTTACTAATGACTGTTAAACATGATTGTTCAAAGTAGGTCAGCTACCCGAGATAGAACATATACAAACCTATGAACCTGTTGTGTTTGCAATAAAGTTTGGAAGTGCTAGCATTGCAGATCTATACTTACTGAATGATTTTATAAATGTGTTTCGTTCTTCTGGTGAGATCTACGGCTATGTAGAGAACAGTTTTATGATGTACAGTAAGTACCCATTGCAGTTGTGAAGAGTTCATTAAGATTAACCTATTCAGCCATTGTTTACAAGTTATATGCAAACGATGATTTGATAATGATAAGAGAATAATTAGATCTGTTGTCTGTAAATATTGTTTTCATAGCATCCACATTCTTTTGGGCAAAGGTCGTTTTCAGACTTCCTTGTGTGCTAGATAAAAACAATTGTTATGCAGTTCATACTACCATAGCTCTAGGACGTTAACGTTGAATTTCTTTCAGAAATGAATCTCATTTTATCAATTTACCTGAATTCTTAATTATGTCACACAAGATCTTGCCTCCTCTTGTGTTTTGCGTTATTATTGAGTTGCTACGGGAACAGGTAAGAGAAGACCTGACTAGTTAATGTATCATTCATTGCCGTAGTGGTGTTTTCTATGTTTCTTCTTTTGTTTTCAACAGACAAAGAAACAAATTAAAATCAAAATGGCGAGGTGACATCAAGTTCCAGATCAGGCCATCCTTCCATATTGTGTGATCTATGTGCATGAAGACCACACAACCCTTTTGCTAATGGAAGAATCCCAGCCACAACTCGACAAGCTTTCTGTGGTGGGAAAGCAGTAGATAAATACAAATATCTACCGAGACAATCTTTTATAAATTTTTTCAGAAATGAATTTAATATCAGACTTTTGGGCCACCATTTTGGTGAGCATTGCAACCCTAGTGGTTGTTTGTAATTCCAACGTGCAATATACCTCAACATACAACAGACATAGAAGAGTGTCAAATCGGACAGGAGTGCCCTCGCTGGTTAAAAGCATTAAGGTTGACTTTGAGAGCCAACACGTAGAGAATGGTTAGTATTCAATCAATTACATACATCGCCTTCAATTTTATCAACTATTCTTATCAATTTCAACCACTGCTCAGATGTTCGCAACATTGCATGTAGAGTTTGGTAAATGCTTAAACCAAATATTTAGCAAATGTCTTTATGATATCATTTTAGTCAAATTTCTATATTGTCTTTTCTTCTGATTTACTTTCTTTTGCTTTGAAGTTATCAACGGTTTAGTTCTCTTGGACAATGGAAATTTAAATGGCAATTTAACGACATGAAGTTTACAGTAGTAAAATAAATTGCATCCTAATTTGTAAAGACTTCCCCTGATCCTATCATGTAATTTAAGTTTTTTGTACTTTTGTTATCTACAAAAACATGAAATAAAACCAGTTCTGTCTGCATGTCTGCAAATCCAATTTTATGTGTAAATTGTAGTCCAAATAGGATGGAACAAAAATTTGTAAGAAAATTTAAAGGGCATAAGAAAACTAATGCTATGCAGATTTTCCAATATTTCTTGCAGCTTTATAAAAAAGAAAGTGGTTGTAAAATTACATTCATTTATAGACACTTAGTAATCGCTTTACGGACAAAAATGGCCGCAAACTCTATTGAACACAGTGATACAGATCATTTTATCAAATATAATTCGAGAATCGATCTTAAATGCTGCTTCAATAATATAAGTTGAGCGACAATTAGGATTTCCTGCACAAAAATGTCAATTTTGAGAGCTTGGTTTCAAATTTTTTCCTTTTCGCTCCTGTCTGTTTTGCAGAGTTTATTATAGTTTTTAATGGTTACTACAAGGAGTCCACAAGATTTCATTACATCACAGCAGCACTCAGGAATACACAGGTAGAAACATGGAACATCATCGACAGACAGAACCTTGCAGCTCTTCTTCCAAGCGACTTTGATGTTTTAAGGGTAAGATTTACGGTTTCCTGACGAGTATTAATTAGTAGGAAAGTAAGAATGACTTAAAACAAATGACTAGTGTCTATTATGCTTCTTTCTGGTACCCACCATCCTATGACCAAGGCTAATCTTACCTGGACAAGCTGTGAGATTTCACTAAAAACTTCGGACTGTCGAGGCTGGTCCGAAGACATGAACAAAAGCAAACTTCAGTTTCATCAAAGTCTGCAAATGTCAAACACAAATTCCTAGTGTCTATTATGCTTCTTTCTGGTACCCACCATCCTACTATGACCAAGGCTAATCTTACCTGGACAAGCTGTGAGATTTCACTAAAAACTTCGGACTGTGTCTAGGCTGGTCCGAAGACATGATCAAAAGCAAACTCCAGTTTCTTTGAAGTCTGCGAATGTCAAACACAAATTCCAAGTGTCTATTATGCTTCTTTCTGGTACCCACCATCCTATGACCAAGGCTAATCTTACCTGGACAAGCTGTGAGATTTCACTAAAAACTTCGGACTGTGTGGAGGCTGGTCCGAAGACATGATCAAAAGCAAACTCCAGTTTCTTTGAAGTCTGCGAATGTCAAACACAAATTCCTAGTGTCTATTATGCTTCTTTCTGGTACCCACCATCCTATCTATGACCAAGGCTAATCTTACCTGGACAAGCTGTGAGATTTCACTAAAAACTTCAGACTGTGTCGAGGCTGCTCCGAAGACATGATCAAAAGCAAACTCCAGTTTCTTCGAAGTCTGTGATTTAATTTCAGAGAGACAAAAGCTTGGACAGGTAGAATTCCTGACTGTGCATTCAAGGTTTGGAAACTTGCTCTCCTATATTCAGGAAACAAATGGATCTGACTTTTAGTTTGATTTTCTTTGATTTGGCGAGCTCTGTTACCTTCAATTCTTGAACCCTGTTGTGAAGACATTTCCTGGCCTCTTCTCCTTCGATCAGTTCCTGGTGCTGCTCTTCAATTTTGGCCTTCAAATCTTCAACGGTTTTATTCAAATTTGTGATCTCGTTGTCTCTATCGCTTATAACCATTTCTCTCCTCTCCAAAGTAGTCTGCAAATTATTTAAAGGAGCACACTGCCGTTTTGAGCATATTTCGTACAGGGATAAAAGAGTACGTTGGTACTGCCTTGGTATGAATGGATTATCAGAACAGATTGTTTCCTGAATTTATTCTCTTTTTGGCTTACACATGACCAATTAAAACAGGTTTGGAAAGTATTTAAAACTTAACTGAATCCAAACTACTGTGTCAATGTCCTCATTTAAGCAATAAACATGAAATTTCAGCACCTAATTCTATTAAAAATTTAACCCAACTCGATGCATAAATTCGGCATTCTGAATTTAACCTTTTCTAACATGGCAATTCACCACTGGAAGAAGGGTGGTTGCTCTGGTTTTTATGATACAGCCTTTATTTGCAGGCATGAGCTTTTTCCGCGAATTCGCGGAATATCCGTGATTTTTTTTCTTCCTCAGGGACAAAAGGTATTATCCTAACACACTGTAGCATATGAAAACTGGAGCCTATACCGCAATTTTTGCAAAGTTCCGGGATTTTTTTTGACCCCAGGCTCTTCCCAGTATTTGACAACACATAAGAAAAGTGGGCAGTTAATGTTCAGTGTTAAATTGTTTTTATTTGCATTGCAGTCACTGTGTTTACAAATGAATGTTTACATTGACAGAAATGATTCATGAGCATTTTATTGGTCTTTAAATAGACTGACATCTGGTCTGCCTGTTATTCCTGTGAACAAATAGTTATATCAATTTACATTGTTTATACACCATGATAGTTAAATACTGCAACAGACTATTTTTTCCAATTAATGTTTAGACCCTTGGACCCTTCAAATATGGTAATAAATATCTGTTATTTACAGACAAGTGTCCTGCGTTCACAGCTGCACTAAGATTACGCAATGCAAGTTACACTTTCCCCCGAATCCATACGGTACATTCTGTATCTCACACAATATCTAGCATGGTGCCATCGTTCCATAAGAAAGTAACTGCTATCAATTATTTCATCCTGCATCCCTCCTCTTCTCCACCCCCGCCCCCTCCCCAACAAAAGAAAAAAGAAATTGGTACATTTAATCCTGTATATAATATTTTGATATCCCACCGTCTATAGGGAATATGACATTTCTATTGCGTTTCATACAGTATGTACAGTAAATATTGCTTTTCGGAATTTTACATTGAGAGAATATCATGGCTGTTGGAATGGGTTGACCTGCATGCCAGTTGATTTTATCCATTTCTAACCAATAGCACCCTTGAAATGGAAATTTTGTAAAAAAAAAATCACAAACCATAAAAGTACCATAACCTTAAAAATGTGTGAAAATGGCAGTTTTTCAGTTGTAATTAAAAATCCTTTAAGTGCAGCGAGCAACCTTTGGACTTGACACTGTAGATGGAAATTACCTACTACTGTGGTGTGAATGTACAATCTTTCTACAATGTACAGTATATTGTCGGCTTCCATGGTTAGGCATGCATAAGACAGTTTTACTAATGTTGGTAGTCCCGAGGCGATTTTCTCATCTTTATTGTGTGTGTGTGTGTGTGACACTGTGTGTACATCAGGCCTCATTATCCAAACACTAAGAGGAAGTCTAGGCATTTCTATAGGGATTGTATCATGTATCCAAGGTTGGTTGAGCATCCAATGAACCTGCAAGTTTGTTTGCATATTCAAATAAAAAAAAATTTGTTTGTGAAACAGTAAAAACAAAGGCAAATGTGGTCTTTCCCATGGAAATTCATGCAAATTAATACTGAAAACTGTTATATAATAAGTGTGTGTTTTGAGGGGGGGGGGTAGAAATTGACTGAGTTAATGATGAGTCATTCAGTTATAGCATCTACGTTTTCCATAAGATTTGTAAGCATTGTAATAAGCAGAACTCTAATTGGTAAGTAAGTTCTAGACCAGGGTTTCCCTAACTTTATCCCCCCACGAACCCACTGTGGATGTCAGAGTTGTCCACAAATCCCCAACTTTTCAGACACGATCTGAGTCATTATTATACTATAATACGCAAAACAGTGCTTCGTAAAAGATCAAGTGCGTAGTGTAATCTTGTCATGCAAAAAAACAAGAGATGAACAAATATTTATTTGGAAACTTCATGATCAGATTAGCAAACAGTAGTAAAACAGCAGATGTATTTGACGTTTGATGTATTTTGAACATATGTTTTTGGATCGAATTTGTAGAATGGAAGACACATGTATTTGACCATATCGAAGGAACGTCACTGATAACGTAACATATCTATAATTTAGGACTTTCTTCCCGGTTCACTCAAGCCTCGGTCAGACGAAAGAGTAACGGAACGGCATTGCAACATGTTCAGTTCATTTTCGCCGTAGAAAAAAAGAATCAGTAAAACTAAAAGATCGTCAAATGAGATTGTCACCAATGTCGAACCCTTCTTGCAGCAAGTGACATTTTGAATGATCGGCTTTGACATCTTATTGTGTTTTTTGCAGATCAATGATCACACTACAGAGGGTATTGAAGCTCTGAAGAACCACACAGCAGTCAAAACTGTGAGTGAAGAGAAGGAGGTCACCAGAGCTCTGAAGTCACTACTACCAGGTAAAGAGAAGAATATTAGTCTGAATTATCTACTCTGTTTTTACTGAAAAATAACTGATGGGCAGTAGTTGTGATAGTTCTTGAGAGGAAACTCCTTAACTTCTGGTAAGAAAATAGGGATACTGAGCTGTGTGTATAATTTCTAGAAATTTCTGGCTGGTCATATCTCAGATATTGGCCGATGTTTGGCTCATTTGTAGAAAACATGCGAATTAGAATCATGAATTCAACGATTTGATAACATTATGAGGTATGAGTCAGGGCCATTTGGAAGCTTAGGTCCCACAAGTTTTGGGAACTTCTGTGACATATTTTTTGTGAGTGGGACCTATCTTGCTCACTTTAAGGCTCGTACTAAAAGTATTTTGTGTACCATGCATGGAGTGTACTGTGCATGTACAGTATGTACAGTATCACTTTAGGGGGAGGTAGTTACGATTTAGTGACCCTTTGGCGACACATTACCTCAAGCGATCCAAAAATGTTGAACAACATTAAATATTAAATATTTGATATTTACTATGCTCAGAACTATTTTTGGCCTCCCCCCCACAGTTCCAAGTTGTGGTTTCTGACTGTGATTCTAATGTCATGATTTCAAAGATGAAGGCTTTTATTATGATCAAGATGAACATTCTAATGTTACATTTCTTGTTATGTTACCTGCTGGTACAGACAAGTCAAAAATAAGCCAAACGTGTGAGAAAAACCTGCCTAGGAATTTGTGAAATTATATATGTAATGACCTTGGTACAGAGTGGTATGAGGCTGTAAGGTGATGCTTTCTCTGCAGGTAGTTTGATGCAGTTAGTGCAACACATTTTATGTTTCTTCTTCAATCTCTGAAACTGATGGGAATTTTTCTTCCTTCTAGCATGTCTGGTATCATTTTTCAACTGTAGACCTAAACAATACTCTTTTTTAATCTTTGTCTTTAAATATTTGTGCACTTGATACATGCAACACAGAATAAGTGTTAGTGAGGCCTTTAAAGATACTGAACCGTTCAGTTAATTAGCAATCTATGGTTGACAAATATGACCCAGCTACCTCGCATCTGTCGTGCAGTGTGTCCCACAATCTTCGGTATTGTCATGAATTCAATAAAATTTGACGGTAGTTTGCATCCCTATTGTATGTCTTACACAATAAGAAATGGAATTAATGCAGGTGTTTAAAGGAACAATGGATAGAGCTGTGTTTTTTAAGGTGCCACGTTTCGTAGTGTTGGCAGTATTAAATGGTTTTATGATGCTGTGTTCTGTAGTCTTGACAGTATTACATGGTTTTATGATGCTGTGTTCTGTAGTCTTGACAGTATTAAATGGTTTTATGATGCTGTGTTCTGTAGTCTTGACAGTATTAAATGGTTTTATGATGCTGTGTTCTGTAGTCTTGACAGTATTAATTGCACTTAATATCATCTTCCAGATGGCTAACACTTCCCCTTCCAACATTGTTGTCCTTCATTACGTTTGTGTCATTTTGAATTTCATGTAATATTTGACAATCTGTGACATTTTGAAAACAAACAATGTTAGTTCATAGCTTCATGCTACATTAATCATAAGAGCCACTATTTGCATTTCTTAAAAAGAAGTAATTAAAACTTTGTGTAGAAGATAACAACATTTCTTCTTCTTCTGATTCTACAGGGGGTGATGAAGATGGTGATGAATATGTACCCTGGAGATCATCTCGTCCAATGACAAGGAACAGTCTATCACTGGTTAGTGTAGTCCTTGGCACCTTACTTTATGAAAACTCTTCACCCTTCCTAAACACAGCTAGTTCTTATTGTGTCAATTTCCATACAGTTCTAAATGTTTCTTACATATTTACATGAAGTACAAACAACAATGTGTTTCTGTGTTGACTAATACTGAAGAGTATTAACTTGTGACCAGGCACTGAGGAGAATCTGCACATGATTACATAATCAAGAGAATAGACATGTGATTACATACATTGAATAGAATATACAGATTATTTAAGTGATGTAGATGGTTAGATACTGAAGAGTGTAAACCTGTGACCAGGCACTGAAGAGAATATGCACATGATTACGTAATCAAGAGAATAAACTTGTGATTACATACATTGAATAGAATATACAGATTATTTAAGTGATATAGATAGTTAGATACTGAAGAGTGTAAACCTGTGACTAGGCACTGAAGAGAATACGCACATGATTACATAATCAAGAGAATAAACATGTGACTACATATTGAATAGAATATATAGATTATTTAAGTGATATAGATGGTTAGATACTGAAGAGTATAAACCTGTGACCAGGCACTGAAGAGAATAAGCACATGATTACATAATCAAGAGAATAGACATGTGATTACATACATTGAATAGAATATACAGATTATTTAAGTGATGTAGATGGTTAGATACTGGAGAGTATTAACCTGTGACTAGGGCACTGAAGAGAATATGCACATGATTACATTAATCAAGAGAATAAACATGTGATTATATATTGTCATTGCATGCAAAAGAAACTGCACACATGATTATGTAATGGAAAGATTATATATAAATGGTCTGTGATCATATACTGGATATATTAAACACATGATTCTTGTTAATATCTTTTCTAGTTCTCAGACCTTTGGGGTGTAGAGAGACACAAAAGCAGGAGGTTGCTAAGAGCTGCACCCAGAGGAACCAGAGAGATCACCAATGTCTTGCAGGCAGATGTCTTGTGGAACATGGGATATACAGGTATGTGTCTTATGTTTATTTTTCATGATCAGGCTAGGATGGAAGTACCAGGATGTACACTTCCTTAATTGTGTAGAGTACTAATGACTGCTGTAAGTGTTTGTATCAATTCACCCGTACAGTGTCTTACGGACTACAGTACAAAAATGTAATAATAATAAGTAATATTTATATAGCGCATAATCAGCAAAGCTGCTCAAAGCGCTTTACAAATGTAACACCTAAAAACAAATAGTAACAAAAACCAAAATATTAAATATATAGAACCAACAAGGCAAAAAATGAAAAAGCCAAAAGCAACAATATAAATATAAAAAATAAAATAAAAAACACACCCATACTAAACGATACTAAATTCTAAAACGCATATAGTCCAAAACAATTTCAGAAGTATGTAAATAGTAAAATAGATCCATGTATGTGTTGTGCAAATCATGAAGTCACCGATGTTCTCAAAAATCATGCCATCCAATTTTGTCATATTAACATAGCGGGTATATGTATCACCTTGATAAAGGGTTCAGCCTGTTGGTATTGACATAGAGTGGAGTAGCTGTTTATCCATGCTACAACAAAGGGCGGGACTAGTCACTGGGTCTCTGCCAAACAACCATCTGTTTGCTTGTCAAACATCATTATTTATTTTATGTCTGCAGGGATGTTAAGGGCATGAAGCGAATATCTGAACGATACAAAAGAATTTTGTGTTTCCATATTGCAAACAATAAGTATCTCAAAAAGTTTGTGTGGAAAACATTATCCTCTTACATAACATTACAAAAGAAAAAGAAAAAAACCGACAAGAAAATAAAAGACAACTCAATATTGTATTTCATTTTAGCCTGCCGTGTGCAATGCATGTTGGGAATGTACCCTGTCACTTCATTTCTATTTACAACATTTAATCACAGTAATAGCAAATTCTCTGTTCACAAATAATTGTTTTTTATGACTTCTAGTGCAGTTAAGAGATCACCAAGAACATAAAATATAATATTGATGGACATCTTGTAAAATTGTGAAAAAATCAGGAGAAGTCCAGACTACACGAGACAGAACTCGATTCTATCACAAGTTCTCTTAGCCGCCCAGAAATTGAAATTGACCGTTAACATTCTCACATATAAGGTATTTGATATGGAATGGAATACACTGGTGTTGTTCAGTAAGTCACATCTCACAATAAATGCAAGAAATTGCCCAAACCTAGAATTACTACTTTAAGTGTTCAGAGATTTAATTTTTTTTTTTTTAATGTTGATTTGTTTTCTGTTATCATGCTCGATAATTGCTCTTACCATCTTTGTGGTACGGTGTGTAGGTGCGGGCATCAAAATAGCAATCTTTGACACCGGACTGAGTGAAAAGCATCCTCACTTCAAGAACATCATGGAGAGGACCGACTGGACCAATGAGAAGACACAGGATGATGGTTTGGGCCACGGTACATTTGTGGCCGGAGTCATCAGTAGCCAGACCGATTGTAAAGGCTTCGCTCCCGATGCCGAACTCTATATATTCAGGGTATTCACCAATAACCAGGTAAACTTCCAGTCTACTGCCCTCTATCACTTAACATTGATCATGAAATACTTTGGAATATGGCTGACCTTTAAACTGGTTGTAAAACTTGTCAGACTTCTTTAGGTTTAAGATTTACTTTCGGGAGTTAATTTAGACGCTGATCCTTTTTTCTCCCATTTTGGTACATGAATAACTGTGTATGATTAAATATTAGAAAGGTAGTTGACTTATATCGGGAAGGTTTTCTATGTTTCTTTGATGTCGTGTGCAACCTTGCAACAGCTCACTAGGACACGTTTCAATTTTCAGTGACCACGGTCAAACTGTTTATCAAATTTGATCTGTTGATCTGTTTAAGTAAACTTTCATCTTTCACTTTGAAGTAAAGGTTCATTGTTCCTTCGAGCATCCAGATAGAACTCAGGAAACCATCTGTTGATGTTTATTTTGTGTAAAAGTAAGTTGGCCTTACGTTTCGATCCTAGCAGGGATCTTCTTCAGGGACTGGCCAACTTACTTTAACACATTCTCTTACACAGGTTCTTTAGTGGATAAGCAGTTTGCTAACAGTTTTAATCTATTTTGATGTTTATTTTGAAATACATGAACCCCATTTCAAAGTCATCTGTGTACGTGTACCTGTTCACTACTGTTAACATTAACTTTGGCTTTCAGGTTTCCTACACGTCCTGGTTCCTGGATGCTTTCAACTATGCCATACATAGGAAGATCAATGTACTCAACCTGAGTATCGGTGGGCCAGACTTCATGGATCGTCCGTTCGTTGACAAGGTTTGTCTCCATGTTTCACCGTCGTGTCTTAGGATTTAACAATGCTGGAACACAGGCAGAAATTATCTCTGTTTCCCTGGCTTTGCCATATTTCTTTGCTTCAAACTTCTTTGAAATATTTTATTTTGTTTAATCGACTGGCTGTGAATTTCATTAAAATTCAGGCAATCCTATGAATATGGATTGTCTGACATCTTCTCTACTTAAAGACACCACCGGTCAGTAAAGAAAGGCCAAAGGTCATAGCCTTGAATCAACTCAAGTTTGTGCCTCTGGTATGTATAGTATACTTATCAGATTACACACACAGAAAATCAAAAATTTTTAACTTGCTCCCCAGTTTCATTTCGTTTCAGTTTCCTTTATTCCAGTATAAATAGCATAAAATACAATTTATAAATAGGAGAGTATAAAAAGTTACGATACAAAAATTACAATAAAAAGGAAAGTGATTAAAGACATTGAAAAGATAAGTAA
This sequence comes from Apostichopus californicus, assembly GCA_020650975.1. Taxonomy (NCBI): domain Eukaryota; kingdom Metazoa; phylum Echinodermata; class Holothuroidea; order Aspidochirotida; family Stichopodidae; genus Apostichopus; species Apostichopus californicus. Next base: position 14,905 of record JAIPMN010006063.1, read on the forward strand.
CACAATCAACAGTTTTCAAAATTTAAGTTAAACTGGGAATGATAAGGAAAATATCAAAAAGGATATATTAAATCAAATCATTTAAAATTTAAAATATGAATTGTTGAAAATTTGAACCCTTTTATTTTGGTTTTATTGTACGATTTTGTAAATTATAGTTAGTTTGTAGACAAAGAGAGTTGAGTTTTTTATTAAGAGGGTGTTTACTATCCTTATGAATGTTCCTGGTGATTCTAATAAATTCACTTTTAGCTGCACTGTTAACCTTATCAGTGGTGCTCTTACAGTCCAACCTAAAAATCTTAGCACAATACTTTAAGAAATCTCTCATTCTTTGTTTATCATAAGTTAATAAGAAAAGGTACCAAACAGGGACAGAATGAGGCAGAATCGATGTAACTAATATTTGTTTCCTCACCTGTCTCCCCTGACCTGTCTCCTCACACAAGTGCATTTCTCTATCCATAGAGTCCACTAACTGATTCCCTTTTGGCACCTTACCTTGACCATCACCACAAGCTAGGTCTAACCCTTTTTGTCTGCTCCCCTTCTACTATCTATCATTCTGACCACAAGATGGAAATGCTTTGTTCGTTTTATATATCAGCTGTATAGACTAACACCTATCAAAATGATGGGTTAATGAAACTGAGGGGGGGGGGAGAGGGGGTGAGGGAAGGGAGAGGAAGGGGTGGTTCTGATTGTTTTGCATTTTTGGTTCTCTTTTCTAATTGTAAAGTTCTGTATTTTTTCAGGGAGTGTCACTACCCGACAACACCTATAGGGTTTTTTAGTACACTTCCTTTCACAAGTTTTGTTTCTTATCTCCTTTTATGTCATATGTCATACTTATGTTGTGATAGAACAAACATAAATAAATGAAATGAAATAAATGTTTTCTGAGCCTATAAGCATATAAGCTAATTACATAATTCTGCCTTTCATATCTCTGGTCAGGTTTGGGAACTGACTGCCAATAAGGTCATTATGGTGTCTGCTATCGGTAACGATGGTCCACTCTATGGGTGAGTACGAGGAGGCTGTACAATAACATTGTGATGATAGCAGCTTTAAGTCTTCTCTAAATGAATAATGGCAATGGGAACATCTCATTATTGGCTCTGTATTATAGTTTTACTTTTCAGCTATGTGATATCATCTCAGATTTGATAAGCTGCTGTCATTAAGAGATATGTTGATAAGTGTGAGGTCCCTGAGTTTAAAGTTCAGGTAAATCGGTTACGCTATTCCTGGAAGTGCTTTATAGAGTTACAAAATTGATCTTTTCCTCGTTATTCTGTAACGATTTTAGACCGTTTGGTAAATGCTGGGTCGGTTAAAACGCTGATGGCAGTGGTTATAACTGCATTCAACAATATGTCAACTACAGTGTGTAACACACTGCAGCTAGATATTAATAGTGCATAAGTAACTTTTAAACTGACATTCATCGAAAGTAGCTGGTTGAATTTGCAAAGTAACTTTTCCAGCCACACAGGGACTTAGTCTTAAATTTATAGTTGTATTCTGGATTATAGCAGTTTAGTCGTGAGAAAGTGTATATTCTATCATCTCACAACAGAGAAAAGCCATAAAAAAGTCTCTTTTTGTTAAGTGTAAATCAACTACCTCTTATCTTGAAACTTACCTCTCCTCTTCTCTCCTCTCCTCTCCTCTCCTCTCCTCTCCTTCAGGACGTTGAACAATCCAGCTGATCAGATGGACGTCATAGGAGTAGGAGGAATCAACTTTGAAGATGGAATCGCCAAATTTTCATCGAGGGGGATGACGACTTGGGTAAGGCGAGATAATTCATTCAAATCGATTTTGACGTAGCATTTCGCTTTTTATGCTTGTGACAAAAAAATTGTCAGAGAGGACCATGTGACCATATTTTAAAGTGCCATTTATTCTGATTATTTTCGTATTTCTGTTATAGGCTCGTTTTGTAGCCTCAAATGTAGCTTAATGAAATAGGTTGGCATTTTGTGCAAGATACCAAAACATACCATACTTTAATAACAGACCCGATTAAATCCAAGTATGTGAAACCCATATACTAAAATGACACCCCACATAGTTTACAATGTCACATTTCTACATACATTTTCATATTTTGATTTACAACGTTCTTTGTTTAATATTTCATATCAGGAATAGAATCCAATGAATATCAGAAGAGTACTTTTTTCAATGAAAATGGTTTTCAATGCATTTGATAGTGTGACTTACCCCTGTCCACTCATCTGTAGTAGTGACTACCATATGGTGTAAGACCTTTGAGTTTGAGGATTTGCTGTTAAAATTGACCGTGTTTCTATTACTTTTAAGGAGATTTTTGAAACAGTTGAGAGGTTGTGGGTGTTGTCTGAAGTGCAAGATGTATTCATTGATCAAGTACTTCCTAATAATACCCATATTTAGTTAATGAACAAGATATCATATGTCAACAGACTTCTCCAATTTGGCAACCATTTTTTGGAAACAATTCCACTTAATTGGCTAATAGCCATCCAAGTGCACCCATTTTGGGTGAGAATGGGTGCTCAGTAGGGTCAATGGGAGGTAATGTTACTTTGGTGAGACCGGTTGGAAACTGGTCGTGGTTTCTATTTATAAGAGTGATGAATGAAACTACTTTAAATCTTGTACATTCAGGAACTTTAAATCTTGTACATTCAGGAACTTTAAATCTTGTACATTCAGGAACTTCCGGAGGGAAATGGCAGGATGAAGCCCGACCTTGTGACTCACTGTTCCAGTGTCCGAGGTTCCAAACTGGACGGAGGATGTCGGGTACTCTCTGGCACCTCTGTGGCATCACCGGTGGTAGCCGGAGCCGTCACCCTACTTCTCAGGTTTGTCCTCGATTAAAGGCATTGAAGACTCGCCCCAAACCGCGTGCCGCCCTCTGAAAAAGTTAACTTTCCGTTGCTTGCGAGTGAAGTTTTTTTCTTGTTGCTACAAAATGCAGACAGTAATGAAACGTGATACCTTGTTACCTTTAGCTGGACCTGAGATGTCCGCCGCTGCTATGTACACTGTGTTTGGGTATTGACCATAGCTGCATGTACTGACTGTACACTAGTGTCTAATTACTGAAGGTAGCAAGCTGTGTGTGTATTTTCTGGGATCGATAGTGGTGTCTAACACTTCTGTTACACCTCATTCAAAACTAGGTCTGATTACCGGCATCAGACGTTTCTTTGTGCGGGAGTCTTCACTCCCTTTAAATAAATTAGTGAGTGGGGGACTGTTTATAAATGTGCTTTCACAGGCATTAGTCTAACCTAGTTGGCTTATACCTGTGGTGAAGTCAAAAGTTTCAAAATTTGTTCTCATAGTAAGGATACTGTTCTTTCCTAAAGTCATTATTTTTCAGAAGACAGCCTGCATAAACTGTTTAAAATCGTTTCTCAGCTCCTTAAACTTTTCTTTCCAACCAGTGCGGTCTCTGACAAGAACGTCGCTGTGAATCCAGCCAGTGTGAAACAGGCGCTCATGGCATCGGCTAGAAGATTACCCAATGCCAATATGTTCGAACAAGGTCATGGCAAGTTAGATTTGGTCAAGGCTTATCAGGTTTTGAGGAATTACAGACCACAGGCAAGGTAAGGAAAGCTTAGTGAGGAAAGGTCTCCACATGAATTCCGTGTTAATGGTGTTAGTTTCTATCAAACTCTGTTTAATGATAGTATTCTTCTACCACTGGGAGACCTTCATTCATTTCTCTCTCCCCTGTTTATTCTTCGCCTCACAGCCTGAGTCCTAGCTATATTGACCTGACAGAGTGTCCATACATGTGGCCATACTGCACCCAGGCTATCTACTCCGGAGCAATGCCTACAATTGTCAATGTAAGAATACTCTCCATCTTTCTGTAAAAATTTTCTTCTTTAGATTGGTCGCATCTGATCTGTAAGTTGCAAAATATCATCATTCCGTTGTAATTGATAACGACATTAATGTGGATATAACTTCAAAAGTTGCAGAATGATATGTTTCTTAGAAGTAAAATAGAGATTACACAAGCAGAACATTGTGCTCTCTATGATAAATTGTGTTCTTGATGATCCCTGTTGAGACTTTTGATGTCAGCAGGGAATATATGTATTGTATGTATGTATTAAGATCCTCCTGCAAGCAGGAACTCGCGAAGAAGCCATCATTGGCTTATCAAAGCCGCAAGCTGACCGAAGTCAGTCTCATAGATTCATATTTTAACGTCGATGATTATGAATTGTCAATTGTCAACAACTCTGTAATTGAACGACATACATTAATCTTGGAGTGACTCGAACTCGGGACCTTATGTTTGAAAGGCACCGGCGTTAACCACTGAGCTAACACTCCCGGAATAATTTAGCATACTTTATTATGTCAGTAGGGAAAGTTTAACACACTTTTTGATTTCAGCAGGAAATAATTTAGCATTTAAATTTTGTGTAGCAAGTTTGAAGGCTCTGTTGTATTTTGTCTCCTATAAAATAAATATGCTACCTATGTATAAAACTGCTATACATCTGTGCAATCATAAAGCAAAGTGACCATTTTGCATAGTATTTTGGGAGGCGATACCGGATATTAATCATAATAATATTTGCTTTTTATATAGCGCTTTATACCAGCGATAGGTCTCAAAGCGCTTTACAGACGTTATATTACCCCTGGTCAATGATAACCTGTCCCAGAGACAATCCCTCCAGTCGGCAGCATTTATATACTGCGCCCAAAGACAAGTTACCTCACAGGTACCCATTTAACCCCTGGGTGGAGAGAGGCAAGTGAGATAAAGCATCTTGCCCAAGGACACAACGTAATGAACTAGGCAGGAATCGAACCAGCAATCCTTGGATCACGAGTCCGACGCCTTAGCCAATTGGCCACCACGCCATATTAGTCCTCGTTCAGAATTGTGGGATACCATGCTTCATAAATCTAAACAGCCAGCGTGTTTTCTCTCTTCAAGGTCGTCATCTGTGCTAAATATTTATGCAGGTCAAGTAACATTCACCAGACTTTAACTGTTCTACTCCGTTCTTTATTTTAAAAACATCTTGACTCATGAAGAAAAGATGTTAGGAATAAATTTTCATGTGAGCCGATATATAGGTATATATATATCTTTTCAGATCACTGTACTAAATGGGATGGGAGTTACTGGACGGATTGTAGACAAACCAATCTGGCAGCCGTTTAGCCCTCACAATGGAAACATGATGGAGGTAAGATCACTACATCTTCATCAAAGACCAACTTGATCTCATCAGTTATAGAAGTGTTGATCTGATTCTTAAAAAAGAACAAATTGCTTGAGAGAATTCTGTACCTTGCAGAGTTGTGGCAGTCTTCTATTTATGGGTGGTTAGGCAAGTTGGGCAAATCTACTCTACCTTCCATGACATATTTTACAATTATAATGAAATGATTGAAGCTTCTTTCCTGTATATAAAAGCTGTCCATAAATACAGCCCAGATTTTAATATGCAAACTAGGTAAGAGCTATTTTTATCCACTATGCAATAACAATATGCTTAGGCCTAATGCTGATGTTTTTTTTTCAAGAGTGATATCATTTCTCTTGATGTTTAACTCCTTTTGTGATGTTAATACAGGTACAGTAAATTTCTGCTTTAAATCATTGTAAAGCACCCAGCTAGTTTATTGTTTGCTTTAAATGATGTTATTGTTGTTTCTCCTAACATAGGTGGCCATCTCATATTCTAAAGAGTTATGGCCATGGTCTGGATACCTAGCTGTCTCCATCAAGGCCTCGAAAGATGCTGCTGATTGGGAAGGTGTCGCTGATGGGCAAATAACCATAACTATCGAGTCACCACCAGGGGTAAGGCATGTTTGATGCACAGTAATGGGCATTAACAAGGGTGAACACAGCGATGTTTTGTAGAAAGTACTGGGCTGACATTGTTAAAACAAGTATTGGGTTTTTATGGTACTGTTTCAAGCAATGGTGTTTGGCTGAGACACCTAAAAGAAAGCAAAAGTTGTTGTCACAGGCATGGATTAGGGCTAATGTATTTGTAATTCATTAGAAACAATTTGTGCAGTTAAGTTCACTAACATGTTATGTCTGTAATGTTGTGTTAGTAAAGGCTTCTCACTTGAAGCAAATCACATCCTGAACGATTCAATGCGCTAACTAAGATATGGTTAGGCTTAATAATGTTTGCTGTGTTTTAGGATATATGTCATGTTAGGATATGTTCTGCTGTGTGTTAGGATATATTCTGCTGTGTGTTAGGATATATTCTGCTGTGTGAGAGGATATATTCTGCTGTGTGTTAGGATATATGTCATGTTATGATATGTTCTGCTGTATGTTAGGATATATGTCATATTATGATATGTTCTGCTATGTGTTAGGATATATTTAATATTAGGATATATTCTGCTGTGTGTTAGGATGCTATGTCATGTTATATGTTCTGTTGTGTGTAAGGATATGTCATGTTAGGATATGTTCTGCTGTGTGTTAGGATGCTATGTCATGTTAGGATATGTTCTGCTGTGTGTTAGGGGATATATGTCACGTTAGGATATATTCTGCTGTGTGTTAGGATATATGTCATGTTATGATATGTTCTGCTGTATGTTAGGATATATGTCATGTTAGGATATGTTCTGCTGTGTGCTAGGATGCTATGTCATGTTAGGATATATTCTGCTGTGTGTTAGAATATATGTCATGTTATGGGTATGTTCTGCTGTGTGTTAGGATATATGTCATGTTAGGAAATGTTCTGCTGTGTGTTAGGATATACGGTATGTCATGTTATGACATGTTTTGCTGTGTTATGACATGTTTTGCTGTGTGTTAGGATATATGTTATGGTATGTTCTGCTGTATGTTCTAAAGGATATATGTCTTATTAGGATATGCTACAGTAATGATATAGTCTGCTGTGTGTTAGGATGCTATGTCATCATATGATATGTCATATATAGTGTAAGTGTCAGGATGCTATGTTGTGTCAAATGAGTTTTCTTTTCCCATCCTCCAATAGCTTGGCGAAGATGAACCCAGGTCAAGTACCCTTGTGTTACCCATAAAGGTGAAAATCATACCAACACCACCAAAGGCCAAGAGGATCCTATGGGACCAGTATCACAATCTACGATACCCCCCAGGTTACTTCCCCAGGGATAACCTGAAGAAGAATACTGATCCATTGGACTGGTAAGAGCATTACTATTAATTTATATTAATTATTATTTATATTAAACAAACAAGACAAACAAGAGGGGGGAAAAAAAGTCTGTAAGGAGCTTTAAACCTCTGTTTCTATGGTGATCTACTGGAGTCAGGATTCATAGTTCTTTGTGTATTACATAACCGGGATCACTCCCGTTTTGTCTTCTACACAACCACAAAAAGTTGCAGGGAAGGGATACTCTGTAGACGGGTTCTATTTATGAAGGATTTATAACAATACTGATAAGGTATTACTTATTCTACCATTCACAATGAAGATAGCAAAGCTGTTTTAATTAAGGACTCAGTAGTATAATACCAACCCTGATAATATTACCATTAAGATGAGAGTGAAGATGACCGGAATTCCCGTAACTGTTGTTTCTGATGTTGTTTACCCCTAGGAATGCTGATCATATTCACACCAACTTCAAGGACCTTTATGAATACCTCAGGAAGATTGGCTTCTACGTTGAGGTGTTAGGATCTCCATTCACGTGCTTTGATGCCGAACAGTATGGTAAGAATCCTAACGTGGTATTGATCTATCCAGCTTTGACAAATTTAATAATAGCAAACAAATAGAGACAACATGTGAATCACTTAAAGGGTATTCTGGTGGCTGAAATTGATTGCTTTACCGAATTGCTGGAAACCATGTCCTCAAAGATACAAATTTGGTGATTTTTTTGTTTTTGTTTTGGGGGGGGGGGGTGAGATACATTTGGCAACAGCTTAGTGAATCGATGCAATCATGCAATTAAGACGAAAATCTGAAGATATCTTGTCCATAAGACTAATTTAGTTTGATCTAGCTACTTTCATCTCTAACGCTCATTTCCAGGGACTCTGCTCATAGTCGACCCAGAGGAAGAGTATTTCCCAGAAGAAATTACCAAACTCCGACGAGATGTGGACAACGGCCTCTCGGTCATCATCTTCGCTGATTGGTATAACACCACTGTCATGAAGAAGGTTAAATTTTTCGACGAGAACACAAGGTACAAATGAGATTTGCAGATATGTTTTTCTTTCCTTTTTGCACCTGTTTCTCCATGTTGTCACAAGTTTCTCAAAGAGAACACATGTTAAAACAACATCAACAGTTTCGAATTCTAAATCTATTAGCAGTTTGTTTAATAGTTGAAACTTATCGCCCATTTGTTTTACCTTCCTCAATATGGGTTATAAAAATTGTAGCCTTTTACTATTTTTTATACACATGCTATATTAGGAAACCCTAACCCTAAACTGATTGTCAATAGGTTTTCTTCATCTGTGTATGTATATAACTACAGTGATTTACATTCTAAACCACTATTACAGTATCATTAGTACTACAATCATAACAACTGTTGTCCATCTTGCCATCTGATGGACCCATTTGTAAGTTGCTTCTCTGTCTCTTACCCTTTTAGACAATGGTGGATGCCAGACACCGGTGGTAGTAATATACCAGCCTTGAATGATTTGCTCGCACCCTGGGGCATGGCATTTGGTGACGGGGTATATGAGGGCGATATTCAAATAGGCATTCAAAAAAGTAAGTGTCAGCGAGTTTCTCAGCGTTTATAAACAAAGCAATTGAGGAAAAAGTGACTAGCGTAAAGAAAGGAAAAATGAAGAATTGGAATTTTTCCCCAAGTTAGGTCTGATCAATCGGTTGAGCAAAGAACTCACCCATTCTAATACAGTCCAAGTTCTCTGCTCTTTTAAAGTTAAGGTGATACTTTTACATCTGTCTTGATTTGCAATTCTACATATTTGACTGGGTGACACTGAAGTATATTTTATCATTATTAATGCAGAAAAAGTTAACCTTCTATCTTGGAGAGCCATTTTGCAACCTGGTCATTCAGTTTTATTTTTATTTTTATTTTAATTTTGATTATTATTTTTTTTTCTCACTTCACGTGAACAAAATCTTTCAATCTCTCCACCCCAGCTGTTTATTCATCTGGTACGAGTATCATAAAATTCCCGGCAGACGGGTTCCTTCTCCATCGGAATCTGGACGACCAGGGCTACCAAGTGATAAACAGGGTGACCGTCAAGGCCACCAACGTACCCATTCTCGGGGTTCACCAGCAGGGTTCCAGCGCCGGCCGCATTGCTCTCTTTGGTGACTCAAACTGTTTGGACAGCAGTCATATGTCCGTTGGTGAGTCACTCGGAATGTCTGTCCATATTATATGCAATATTATATATTATACAACACCTAATTATATTCCGGCCATTTGATCGGTCAATTGCTCGTCTATTGCATGCAAAATCCGCTCTATTGCACTCTATGAAATAGAACCATGGGTTATACTTTTTTGATAGCAGTTTTTTCAATGGTAAGAGAGCAGAGAAACCTGTCTGTTCAAAACAATCTGTTGCATGAGTGCATTTTACATCCAATTATATCCAAATTTGAAGGTGTTGTATAAAACAAATAATGAATGGTTTCCATTCGTGCAATAGTGCCAATATTTTATTCGTTGAAAGATGTAATTTGTTCCATTCAACTCGGCTGCGCCTTGTTGAATGGAACATTCCATCTTTCAACTCATGAAATATTTGCACTATTGCACTCATAACCATTCATTATTTGTATATTATATTATATGAAAGGGAGACCTGAGGTATGTGCAAGAAATGTAAACAGGACTGGTTGACATCAGAACACATTCACCAGGCTCATGGAAATTCACTGTCATTGCTAGAGGTAGTAGAAGTAATCACGCAAAACTTAAAACAAATAAAGATAAGTAGAAGAGGCAAA
>JAIPMN010006064.1:0-15461 GCA_020650975.1 Apostichopus californicus
ATATATATAGATATATAGATATATAGATATATAGAAAGAGAAACAGCTATTTTGTTAATCAATTATAATCAGTGATTGTGGATGGCTATAACATTGGGATATCATTTAAATATTTAATTTATTATAATAAAATGGTTGTGATTTTCTAATAACAAGTGACTCCAATGAAACCTGTCAATCACAGTACTTTTGCTGTGTCAATCATAATACTATTGCTGGTATGTTTCTACATCACATTGATAGCGACATTTTGCCGTTGAGGCTGCAAATTGCCTTATATATATGGATGGTTGAAACGCGTTGGGCTAGCACACTACACGATTGCATATCACAGAAGATCCACGCCCTTGTAAAAATGGCCCTTTCTGTAAGGCAGATGTCTTTCGCACAGCTGTACGTCATAGTTGCTTGCTGCTTAGAAAAGTTCTTCCTCGACTCAGTGAGCAAGGTATTTAGTGTTGTTGTTGAACCATTGGTTGATCGGAGTCATCTTTCTTATTGGACGATAGGATGGATTCTTACTTGGCAATTCCAAACCAGAAATATCGCCAGTAAGTAAAGAGCTTCTTATGTTTTCAAATTCGTGTTAAATTTAATTATAACAAGCTACTCACTTTCAGCAGGTTTATCACACAATTACGTTGGCCACTACACTAGTACTACACTACTAGAGTAACTGGGCCCAAAGGTTGGCCAATGGCTAGTACAGTACTGATAGGCTTCGGTACAATTAAATACACAAATGAATATTTCCATATCAAATGTGCCAAATAAATCATCTCAATTTTAAGTGTTATTCACTGGATGCTTTTATATTCTTTGCTTTACAAGAAGCTTATTATTATACCAGAAGGGTTAAAAAGCAATATGTAAATGTAAAAATTACCGTATGTTTGTATAATACAGATTCTAACTCAATTTCAATGCTGTCAAGTTTTATATCAGCAGTCAATCAAACAATCGTTTATGTCATCACAAAAGGCTGATGTGATTAAAGGTAACTGAAATAGTGTTTGGTATGGCGAATTGGTGTTTTTAATGTGATAATCGATAAGTACCATTTAAATGTCACTGTATGCTAGCTTATCGTGACCATTCTTCTTCTATAGTACCACTGGCATCATTGCTACTTCAATACAAGTCCGGTAGGTTATACGTCATAATGGCTGGTTTCATGGTTGGTCTCGGCTATATCGGATTGTCCTTTTGTCTAACATCAAGTGTTTGGCTGATGTTATTAATGACATCCATATCAGGTAAGAGTAAACTTAGTTTATCAAGTTAATTTTTCTTTGATACAATTTATTTAAAATATATTCTTAAACAAGATCACCGATTATAAAGTCTTAAAATATTCTATTCCGTATGTCAACCTTATTATCTGCTGGGATGATTCTATCGGAAGCACATTTGCCTCTGAAATGTGACTTCACACCTTCCTATTACTCTTTTTCTTTTCTATTTACCTTGGGAGAATTGTAACGAGATCACAAGTCTGTCCGACACCAGCAATGACTTTTCTTGTTCCTTAATTATTAGTCAGTTATATCTGTTTCATCTATTAGGCTTTGGTCACGCCATCATCAATATTGCAACTATAACATCCCTACGAGCTTGTTTCGAGGAGTCAACTTTCGCAACTCTGTATTCCTTGTGCAATACCATGACGACGGTTGGATTAGGAACATTGCCGATCATCTTTGATTCGTTACAACGTCATTACGGTTTACAGGGAGCTTTGTTTATCTTTGGAGCCATTCTCTGGCACACTGTCGTCATAGGATTACTTCTTAAACCGAAGGTTCCTCTTAACAAAGCAACAAATGAAACATACTTTCGGAAATGTGGATCGTCTGTATGTTCCAGAGATGGCATCTTTGATATTTTCATTGCGCACAAGTCTTTTCCCATTTTGCTCATAGTAACGACTTTGTTTGAAGCAAATTTCCATGGGTGGGCTCTATATTTGGTTCCATATTGTCAATCGACTGGTGTGCCATCTAATACAGCGGTTTTACTAACAATCATAGTCGGTGTCTCGGGATTCATGGGTAAATTATTAATGTGTTTGTTAGCATCGCTGGACTTATTACATCCAATACTGATCGTCGTGTCATGTTTCGTCATTGCTTTTTCGTATGCAATCCTATTTGTTTGGAACTCTTTCTTAGGATTTGCTGTTGTTTCAGCCGTAAGCGGATTCTGTTGCGGCCTGACATCAACACATATTGTTTGTGAATGTAACAGAATTGTGTGCAAGCAACATTTCAAATCAGGCATATCATGGTCAATCTTTTGTAGGACGATTTCCGTGGCAACAGGTGGAATAGTTTTAGGTAGGTCGTTTTATTTTTTTCCAGAGATTTTAGTGGAATAACAGCTATTGATTAGATTCATAAGTTGTTCAAAAAGTCATCTTAAACAGTATTTTCACTTCGTATACTTCATTCTACGACTCCGTCACCCCCGCCCCCTAAAATAAAATGACAATTGAAAAAGTGTTTGAAAGAGCTGTCATTGTGGACTGTTTATAATCTCTAAAATTCATTCGTTAAAAGTTATCTCATCCTTCAATATATTCCACTTAGAGGGGGGGGGGGTTCCATGGTTGGTCAGTAATTAAGACCAAACGTCATTATTAATATCCCTCGCAACAAACATACTGAGTGGTTGTACGTACCATGTGGAATGATCTTTGCCTGTAACGTTCAAAGACCTCTCCTTGAAGAATACAGGCAATTTTGAGCAAAATGGCTAACATGGTTGCAAAAGAACCTCACAGTCTCCCTTCCTTTCCCCCATCTCCTAAACAAGTAAGTTGACAGCGGTTCTGTAATAACTGTCACTGTAAACAGCAGTTATGAGTGATGAGCTAAGATTTATGCTGAGTGAGAGGTACGTAATGTTTGCATTGTTGAAGAAGCAGTTCATGTGGATTTCCAATGTTGGTACTCATTCTTGAGTCTGCCAAACATTTCTCAAGATCTAATGATTATTTCTTTCCCTTCTTTCAAGGATACATAAGGGACGTCAGTGGGGAGTTTACTTACGCATTTGGATTCCTACTCGTCATGTGTGTTATGTGTGGATTCATGGCCACCTTCCTATGTCTTCCTAATCTGAAGAGAACGACAGAGTGCGGATAACTGTATCTTGGGGAGGCACGTATGTTATTGGATCCATTACCATAGTAACTAATGCTGAAACAGTTGCAATGAAATTAGAACGCTAACGGGCTCAGTGACTCATTTTACATAGGAGAAAGTGACATACAGATTGCAAACAATTAAGTTCTGATCATTGTTTTACAACAAATGGACCAACGTATCGAGATAAGTGGAGGGATCCGATTTGCTAACTTTTGGAAACCTCTGCCCTTCACATAGAACGATATGGATTTTGGACTTTATAAGATTAATCCTCGTTCAAAATATGTTTATAAGTTCAGAACAACCTTTCTTTCAATGAACTATAACACCCATGCAGATTCATAGGAGCGTTCCGTTTGGAGTTAACCGTGTTTGGAGTTATCGTGCCACACACATACGCATCTAATGAAACTTGGGACGTATGACGATTGAAGTGGCACACGTTATGTTCAAACGTTCAGTTGATGTTAAATGTATGTATTTTTCTACACCATTTGACGGTTTATTACTGTATCGAATGGTCTGGTTCGTAATCACATGTCGAAACCGATTTTTTTTTATGGGAGGGGTGGGGGGGGGGTTGGAGTGTCGAAGGTGCTGGTTTATACGAACAGGTTTTTTTTATAGAATTCAATGAGTAACATAGCTAATGTGTTGCATTTGAAGTTTTGTTGTCAGATGTATATATGATGCTATATATATTTGGTAAAATAATAATAAAATAATAATAATACCACAATAAACTGGGGTCTTGGTATTTCATACGCATACATCAACCACTATCTATTTAGAGAGAGAGAGGGGGTGAGGGTGAGGGGATTGATAGGTGCTTCTCAAGGATAAATGGGTGTACTCGGAACGATGACGTTGGTATCCACCTCAATACTTTTACTTCATAAATTGATCCAGGCAAAAAATGTTGAAAACTACAAAAATCAAAACAAAACAGACAAAGTTATAGTTCTAACTTAATTCTAATCGTCCCGTATTCAATGCTTTTAAAGTAAGTAATTATGATCGACTTTAAAATGTACAACTTAATCAACTCTACGTTAGGTCAAGCAAACAGTAGTATGCAACCTCAGATGTACCCAAGGTAACAGCAACATGATTCCATTGACCAGTCAGTTAATGAATTCACAAAAATATACAGTAAAATTACATTTAAAGTACTAGAAAGTAAACAGAGAAAGCAGGAAAAATCTGTCACTTATTCTCCTTCAAGTCCTTCACTTGAGACATATTCTTGGGACATGTATGCATCAGTTATTTCTGAAATTAGGTGAAAATGCTTGTCCTACCCACTCTTCCAGTCAATCCATATTAATATTTCCATTGGATACTGTTAAGATTTGTGTCAGATGTCTACGAGACTTAATTATCCCCAAATTGTCGAAAGAGCATCACAAATATGCATGATGACATCAGTCTAGTGTCCTCAGGATTGAACGAATGCTGTGTACATAAGAGTCAAACAAATAGAGGTAAGGTAAGAAGGAGGGTGAATGAAAAAGGGTGGATGAAGGAGGGTGGATGAAGGAGGGTGGATGAAGGAGGGTGGATGAAGGAGGGTGGATGAAGGAGGGTGGATGAAGGAGGGTGGATGAAGGAGGGTGGATGAAGGAGGGTGGATGAAGGAGGATGGATGAAGGAGGGTGGATGAAGGAGGGTGGATGAAGGAGGGTGGATGAAGGAGGGTGGATGAAGGAGGGTGGATGAAGGAGGGTGGATGATGAAATTCAAAATGGAGAGGTCGGGCAGTTTTCATACCAATTTAGGGGGATTCACAAAAAGCGAAATGATTTTCTTTTCATTTCGATTTCAAGTTAACATAATCAACACACATGGAGGAAGGTTAGTCGATGGTATCACACTGAAAAGCCTCTAAAACAGTTTAACAGTATAACGTTATTACACATATATAGTTATTCGGGCATCCGTGAACTACTCTTTATAAGTAGAGTACTGAACCCTTAACATTTATGGAAAAAAGGGGCGATAACTTGTTAAGCCACTGGTGTATATTTGCTTAAGTAAATAGTACACATGAAGCATTTCCTGCACCAACGAATTGGGAAGGGAAAAGCCGTACTGTATTGATTCTGCTCAGGGAGCTGTCACTGCTCAAATGAGAAGGCTCAACATGGTGACCCATTTTAATTTTACTTAAACAAAACAAAAATGCAAAGATATGAGCTTCCCCAGCCTATGATCTGAGCTTAGCAATGCCCAGAATGTTTTACAACCTGTCCAGTCAAACCTAAAAAAATATTCGTAAGCCTACTTGGAATACACACTGAGAGTATTCAAAACATAATGTTAGTCTTACTTCTTGTCTATTTGAAGTATTTAAATGAATATAAAGTCGGCATGTTTAATACATATTAAAATAATGAGATATAATTGTGTTACATCTATTATAAGTTGTAATATACTGGTGCATTAACTGATCTATGCTACATGCCGATTACATGCTACTGACAAAATGGAGACGATACCACCACAGGGACGTAAGAATCATGGGCAAGGTGTTAGTGAACCCCAAACCTTTCTCATTTGTTAAAAGAAAATAATAATAAGATGTATCAAAGGAAATAACTGAAATACCACAAGCTGACAGGTTCGAGGGCTTCGCCCCTGGACCCTCCCGAGGCCCCATTTTGCCCCAAGCCGTTAACGTTGTACCCAGTCACCTACGCCTCTATAACACCTAGTTATCTGAGAGGTAACAAAACAAACTCCAAGACTAATTTCCATAGCAAGCATGAAAGACACTGTACCGTCTAGACTATGAATAAAACATCTGAATACACGTTTCCTTTTCTACGATTAGTAAAACCTAACATGGATATAAGGTTTATGGTACACAAAATATCTGGATAATATTTTTCATACAAAACTATTTACAACTGAAAAAGCCTCTTACTTCAAAGACCATTACTTGGTCTAGCTCTGTCATATAGCCTATTTGTCGATCTAAAGTTTAAGAAACATAAAGCTTCACGAAATCTCACAAAGTAGCCACAAGTAATTAGCAGTGTCTTCCACAATAAACAAACAAGACACGAGTTAATTGCTCACACCATTCGGCAATTTCAATTTTTCCATACCTTGTAATTTGGTAAAGTTCGTAAGGGACGATAACCAAATTAGTTTATAGCAAGATTTCAATGTCAACCATTTCTTTGCCGTATTTCCTGGAAGCTCCACACAAAGAATCAGCGTTATCACAACAATTTCTCAACGCTAAATGCCTGTCTCTTCCCTTGCCTTTGCTGACGATACTCGATACAGGAACTTGCTTTATCTTTGTAATTTCCTATTAGCTTAAAATAAATTCGTTAGAATTGCGTACAAATTGTGTACACTGATGCAATTACGTCATGACAAATTCAGTTCTTTTTAAAACAGATTTTGACATAATTTTCTCGGCCTATTGGACTCTCTTTTCTAGAAAGGCTCCGTCGACATTTTTAGAGCCAGTAGAGACTTTAAGTTGTCTTTGTTGTTGCTTTCGGCTAAGGATTTAAAGAAGAAGGTTCCACTTATCCTCTCAACATCCACTACTGAAGCTTGGTAAGTCCTCATAAAGTCTTGGATGGACTAGAAACAAAAATGAAAAGCAAAACATGTAGAGTTCACCTCGCTGACCAAAAGTCTGTCAGGTATACACTTCATAATGTTTCGGTTGTTATATCTTCATTGTAATCTTCGACGATTAAATGATGTTCTTGATTATTATTGTTATGTCTTTCTAATCGATGCAAAAATGATGCGTAGGTTTCAAAACCAACACATGCTCGTAATATTTGTCTTTATTATGCGAAAGATGATCATGTTTGAATTAACTTAGGATTGATTTATCACGCTTATGTAATCAGCTAAAACAAAACTCCATTGTA
This sequence comes from Apostichopus californicus, assembly GCA_020650975.1. NCBI lineage: Eukaryota > Metazoa > Echinodermata > Holothuroidea > Aspidochirotida > Stichopodidae > Apostichopus > Apostichopus californicus. Next base: position 7,052 of record JAIPMN010006064.1, read on the forward strand.
GTACTTAATGTTGCAGACTACATCAGATGTACTCACCGAATCACCACGAATTGTCTCTTTAGTGTGAGGAAATATGTATGCCACAGTTTCTAAATCTTCCACCGGACAGAGGGACACACTTTCGGTGGCGTCCTGGCATCTTGTTACGACCAAATAGTAATGAGTAGGTACCGGGGTTTTCTCAACCCAGGCGTTACTATAAGTGTCAGAAAAATTAATCAGATCACAACGTATAACTATAATAGGAATGCGTCTGCAAGAAGAATACGAATTAGGTTTGAACCACAAGGTATAAATTCATTTGAACAGCCGAAACATTTACTTTCAAGTATTAAAGAAACATAGGCAAAACTCACATTTCACATCATCTTGAATATTAACAATGGGTCTATTGACAGCACAAAGAAAAAGTTTCTTTTATATTAGTAAACATTTCAAATTCCGATTTCTGAATAGTCTCACCTCCTAAAGGCAATATCTTGATACGAGTCCCTTGTTCCATCTCTGTTAGTGTCAAACGCAGGTCCTGCTACTACCAGAATGTCCCTGTCTGAGGCCATGCTCCTCAACTGATTAACCATCTGACTCCATACATCTGAGTAAGACAATACATGTAAACCATGAGACAACACCAAATCTAGGGTTTACAGTCAGAACTGATGATATGTGTAATTACAACAAATCCAGTTTGATGCATTCGTGCTATAATCCTAATAGCACATGCTACTGATTTATAGCACGATCCAGTTTTTACTTTGATACAAAACTTTAAGATTTAGAGTAGTTACTGTGTTCTCTGTCTGTATCGGGTGACCATTCATATGGTGATAGAATATCTCAGAGGGTGTCTTTATTTGACCAATTGCATTCTTATTTTGGGGACCGGTCGGTATAGGTTTGATTATTGTTGACCAAACACAAAAAGCCACATTAGATGTGAGAACGAAAGTGCAGATGTAAGAAAGCCACAAAACTTCTTTTAATTCAAAGTTCGGCTAACTCGAAAACCACAGAAAGAGCAGATCTGATGAGGGCGTGGATTGCTATTTGTGATGTTTCTTGGATGTGTTCAAGGTGGGAAGAGGAGGGGGAAGTTGTCAGGTTCTTTCATCAATTCATAAATCCAACGTGACTCAAGGATTGTCCAAATCAGCCAATACCTAGTCCGTAAAATCCGGCCTTGGATAGAATATTGTCATTCATAGAGCATATGTTTTTGTTTTTTGGCCATCATTTTGACAAAAGTTCTTACCATCTACAAAAGATTTCCACATTGGTACTATGTTTGACGTGATGAGAATATTGAATTCATCGTCCAGACTGTGTGCAAGAGGCTGCTGAAGTAGAAAAGCCATCTGCATATCATCTGGAAGACTACCAATGTTGGCCGAATTGTAACTTCTACATTTGGGAGATGACTCTGGTGATAGTCTGACATCATATCGATAACAACTCCGCAACAGCTCTGATTGCGACGACTGAGAAGAATGAAACATACAGGGGTTGTTTATCCGTGTTTTTGTTTTCAATAGACTCGATAAGTACAAAATGTGTTACATTGACCTTATAAGCAGATAAATGGACATATACATATTAAAGTAAGAACATATTTCGAAGTCGTTTCCTGAACTATTATATATGACTTTCCATGATACACATAATAGAGACATCCACCTATAACATGTTGAACTATAAGGTATAACTTTCCATGATGCACATCACATGGACATCCACCAATGAGATGTTGAACTTAAAAGTGATTTTAGATTTGTTACCTGAACTATACGGTATGACTTTGCTAAGAGCAGATAAAAGCACATCTGTCCGTACTAAAGCGAAAGACGCTACTGAGGAGTAACAGTAAGGTATGACTTACCGTGAGCAGATACAGGGGATATAACTCATAAAATATTTAAATCAGGTTATAAATATCGGTTTGCCTGACTATAAATAATTGACACCCTGATCGAGTTACTCATCTGATCCTTTTTCTCAGAGATGATGCAATTCTGTTCTCAATGTGTCCTAGAACTATCCCCCTGCCCCACCCCCCCCCCTTCCTCTCACATTCCTCAAAACATTTCTGTCACTCTCCTTGAAGTTACCTGTTGTCTGAGTTGATATGCGACATAAAGAGGAATTGACAATTTATTCTCAAAAATTGTCATGTAGTTGTTTTGAACTAATTGACAGTAATGTCCACCAGCAGCGCCATCAGTTTCTATCAATCCTGGGGCTCCAAGCGGTGCGTGGACCTCCCTTATGAAGATTTCAGCTATAAGTATAAATCAGTATGAGAATAAAGATAAGTGAAACCGCCAAGGGTGACTAATTATAACATTTATAACGGTATTTATGACGGTACGAAAGCGTGATATGCTATAACGAGTAAATCACAATATGGCGAGTAAATCACAATATGACTGACATAATTCATCCCTAACAAAATATTAACAACAGATAACAAAATATGACATAACATACTAGAAATAATTGTATTGTGCCCAAATGCAAAGTACATCAGCGTAACAAAACAATATTCATGAACTCAATGTAACAGTACAGGCATCAGGTGCCATTGTCTACGAACAACTGCCATAATCACAACATATTACAGTATGTAATATAACAAGACATCTTAACGAAATAAAACCAAATACATGACAAATATACGATAAAGCGTTACGTAACGTATAATAATTATTATAACCAAAGAGTTTTTTTTATAAGACAAAGATTTCTTCATAACGGGAGCTAAAAGAATAGTTCCTTTCTATACACAGAAACGATGTTTTACAGTTCACACATGAACTGAGTTAAGTTGTGTGTTGTTTTTGTAATATAAAATATTTTAATATTTGTAATATGAAGACTTCAGCACAATACATCTTTAATGAGTTGATTGATTGATCTCAAGATAAAGGAAACCATAACCATTGTTTTCATGTGCACGAATGTGCGTATTGTTTCATCTAATTTTTATAAGTTAGGTGATATATCTCAAAGAATATAGGTAAAAATAATGAACTTCATTAGAAATATTATCAACTTACCTTCACCAACGGAGATATCAAGTAGTTCATCCTTTTGGTTTATATTCACCTGCTGACCAAGATTCTGAAAGATAAGAACAGAAAAGTAGCGAAATAAAACAATAAACACACAGATATAAGTGCAACTTAGTTCAAACATTTTGAATTTTCGAATTCTATAGAATTTTAAGTGATGAAACAGGAACGAAGCGGAACCCGGAAGTGGGCAAGGACAGGGTTACGGCTTTTTGCAAAACTTTCGCGGGAGAATACAGGAGTGCGTTTGTGGGGTGGCGACATGGAGGGAGGGAGGGATGGCCGAAGGTATTATTCGATGGTAAACTCAATGCTTTTATGAATTTGGTCTGAGTTGAGATGTTTATAATATAAACGATGCACCGTAAAGCTCTTGCCTATCATGGAAAAAAAAAAGTTGCACCATCATTTCTTATAGACCGCAACCAGAACATTTGGTCCTTTCTGAAAGTTCTATTAAGCCGCTATAACGTCGGATTTGACGAGTGAATAAAATGAGTTTTATATCAACCAAAAGAAAACATCGATGATGTGGCATAGTACTTTCAGTTTTTCCCCTCACGGAATGGCATAGGATGACCCCAGCAAGCCTGTTGTTCCGAAGGTTGGGAACTCGTTGACCAACCTCCACAATTCTAAGTGGAGGTTAGAATTGTTTGGGCCAACACTTGTTCCAACACTTTGAAGAAACCAATATATCTTTAACGTACATATATATGGTGCTAACCCTACTGACAGATAACAGCTGGAAGTTACGGATATCAAGCTGTCAGCTGTCAACCCAACAAGTTGTAGAGCTTGATGCAGGGTCTTCTGGACAGAAGACCCTAACTATAAGACTAAAGGTATTCTATAAAACATGTGGGGGGGGGGGCATGGATGACCCCAGCAAGCCTGTTGTTCCCAAGGTTTGTATCGTCTTTAACGATACTGTGGTAGTGGTTATATGATTAATTTGTCATTAGCCTTACGCAATATGATGCCAGCCTAACGCAATATGATGCCAACTGAAACAGTTGCCCCTTAATGGGGCAAAACGGCGCAGTCGTGAAGGGGGGGGGGGAGGAAGCACGGTTGAATGAAGCTAATATTTTATACATATAAACTTGCATTTAATGCTGGATTTTCTTGTCCATTTTTCTGCATAAAAATGTTTAAGATATTACTTGTGGTATTTTGGTATTTCAGTACGATTACTAACATATGTTGTTAACCGTGGCCCAGCATTTTAAATCTTATTTTATGTGCAAATGTCATACACCAGTTTCGCGAGAAACTAAAAATATTACCTTATCGAATGTAAAGTAAAAGAGGTATTTTTACGGCAAAAATAGTTGATCATATGCATTGACACGGCTAGCATACATAGGCCCGTAAAGGGTGAGTGAAGGATGTTTCGTAGCTTGCCTCTTATTTTAGTGGGGGTCAGTGGGGGTCAGTCGCGAAGCGAGGAAGGGAGGGGCGAAGCCTGTAAGGAAACTTTCTAAGCGTAGCGTCGCCATGGGTTGGCGCGAAGCGTACTAGAAAATATTGGCCGAAAATGCCTCCCAGATCGCTGGAATGGCACTTCCCATGCCTTGCAAGTTGCATTTAAGCATTTCTATTTTGAAATTACTAGCGATATCATAAAAAAATACAAAATATATGCTCAAGGGGGGGGGGGCGCTCGCCTCCTTCGCCCGCACCCCTCCTTGGCTACGCGCCTGGTGGGGGTCAGTTGGGGGTCAGTAGTAGGGGTCATTAGAATATGATCTCCTATTGATTCTGTCTCCTTTCATGCGGTACGCCTCTGCTGAGACTGCTCAGCGACGCATATAAATCTCCCTACATTAAAATAGGAAAATGCTACGGCTGTTATATTTTCCTCCCCCTTTCTACATACGCTTCACAGACTCTGGACAGAAGATCTCATTAGTCACACACGTCTTATCTTAAACCTATATATTTCTACTACCGATCTGGTAATAATTTTGAAACCAATCAGAGCTCTCCTAAGCTAGATACGACATGAATATTCAGATGGGACTATTTGTTTGAAACAAACTTCATTCAGTTCCCAGCGACATCGATATTACTGAGACTTCTTTTCGGTTGGAATAGTCGACTCAGCTACAACCATCATCTTCGAGTCGAAAAATTTCTAATCCGTCCTCTCACTAAGTCCTATGAGTGTATTATAATTGAGTTGTTACGTACGTACAGATCGCTTGTACAGAGCCGTCTCTCTGCCCTGGTATACATAATGCGTAATATTACGTGATTATTGTGTACGTTATACGTACAGAATATACGGCACAAAAGAAACTTTTGAGCTACGACTTTGATAATCCTAAAAATTGAAAGTACCATTTACGAAGAAGTGATTGTACGAACACTGTCCTGGTTTTCATATATGTTACGTCATTCACCATGCTGGGTTTGTTGATTCTTGCGTGTATAAATTACAGCGCTTTGTCCAAAGGTGTAGAGGCCGGCATAATCACAGGAACGAATCGCTCATAGCGTGATGAATAGTAAGGTTCGACCCAGCACATTTGACCAAGAACAAGTGACCGATTGACCTTAACAACGGCGATTCATGCGGAATATTTCAAGCTTTTCTTCTATACGGTAGATTACATGCACCAGACTCATGCTGGTATGTGTTAGATTGTCTAACCTCGGAGTAGCGTATATGACAGGGTATCTTCTTTATCGTGTGGTACCATTGTTCTTTCTTCGGTATTGAGTACTCTCTGTTGTTATTGATTAGCTTCCTTATGTGATTATGTCATGTCATGGTATGTTATATATATGTTATGTGTTTGATTGATATTTGAAGAAATGCTTTACATTCTTCATCAATTTTACCAATATTGTTTAAGGTAGTACTCAAACTCAATATAACTCAACATAAGTAATGATTATTAACTACTCGAATATGTGATTATCGATTAACAATTACATTTCATTCTATAACAATTCCAATTTCATTCCATTTCCTCAGTTGTGATATGACGTGGATGGGGAGAGACTTTTCTAACAATTCAGGTTGTATTTTATGAACAGTTTCATATTTTTGGACCCTTTAAAATGTTGTGGCTCATCAATTGAAATGGCTGGATTACTCAGTCTAAGAAGCAGACCGACGCAAACCTCAATAACAAAACACCTTTTCGGCCGAGCATAACATTTTCATACAGAATTATTAATTCGTGAAAGACAAATGGTGTTTGATTTCATCCAATGGTGCTCATTTTAACATAAATTTAGAAAAACATGATTTGATTGAGTTATATGAATTTAGCATACAATGAATTACATTTACAGATAGGCTAATATATATTATATTTTTGTTTGAAGATGAATTTTTATAACTATATAATTCATAATAGCACACATTTTTTACTTCTCCTTTTTCTTTTCTCGGACTAAAGAAATATAAAGTCTGCCTGCAGTCATTCCTTAAGGGGACTTCTATATCTCTAAGGGGACTTGCATCCTTTAAAGGGGACTTGCATACTTTAATGGGACTTACATTAAGGGCGTCATTGCCACACTGACATCCTGTATTGGCCTGGGTTCTCTTGTCATTTTTGTCAGAATCTAAAGTTGGAAAGGTGCACAAAGATGATTCCGGATCGAAAAAGGAACGATCGTCGGCTACGTTTGTGAGAGGTACTTCCGGGGAACGCAGAAGATCATTTAATACCCCATGTGTTCCGTTATTCTTCTCCGGATGAACATCGATTAATTCTGTAGTAAACAAAGATATGTATATAAGACTCAGTTAAATGAAATATTCAGGTGACAGGCAAATCGGTCGCTTAAAAATAATCCAAACTAAATCAATATTACTAGATTTCTGGTGAAAACCACATCAAGATCTCTGGTTCCTAACTCTAGATTTGTTTGTTCTCCAGGTTGATTATTACGGACATCAATATTCGTCACCAACAACTTGTTACACCATATCATGATATGGGCGCTAGTAACATATTCATATTTGATAGACAATTTCAATTGTAATACCTGTTATCAAGTTGTAGACTTCCACATTTGAGAAACCTTCCATTCTGGTAAAATTTTCATTGAAACTTGGGCCAAACCCGATCAAAACACCCTGATGATAAAAAAAAACAAATGTCATTAAATGAATATTTTTTTCGTCTCTCAAATTTTACATTCACATGTTGTCGTTTTTAAAAGTAACCAAGCAGTTTCAAACGTAACGAATATGTAGGAGACGGGGGGGGGGCAAGGGTATAGTAGGGGTAGGGTAGGGCAGATGTGTTGAGGAAATAAATATTATTACATAAAATATCATTCCAATAGTTTTTCTTTTTTCCTTCGTTTTTTGTTTGGAAAATACAAAAACCCGTAAACAATATTGTCAGTTGTGCTCGAGCTCAATATAGCATACAGACTATGACCCTCTTCCGACTTTTTTTCTGGAAAACAAAATGTCCACAATGTTTTCCTTTTGTGAGGATGCTGAGTAGATTCGATTTCAATTTTCGGTAAGATCCTTACGCCCTTACCCCTCTGAAATTCAACACCCACATATTAATCCACCCCCCCCCCCCCATCTACAATTACACCTGTTGCCAACGTACCTTCATTTCTGGATTTGATGGGCTGTAACCTCCTCGCGCACCGGTGCACATTTCGGTTTCAAAGTTTTGCTGGTTGCTAGAAAAGAGAAAGTTAATTCCGTTTCATTTTATTGCTTCCAAATTTGACTTGTCATAAAGCCATATTGACGTGTCGTCCGTGCAAGACATTAAAAATTATTAAGCAGTGAAATTAAGATACAAAAATAAAATGAATACACTCCAAAATGTTGTATCTTAGCAACGAAAGCTACCTAGAAGGAAGCTGGACAAATGAGTTATATTTGACTTGAAGTGTATCATATAATAATAAATCCTATTCTTTCTTGATTGCTTAAGAAAGGATTTTTTTCACGAAACTTAAAAGTCTGTGAATTCTTACCTTGCGAAGGTCTGCCAGTCATCCATAATGACCAATGCTGCCTCATGTCTGTTTTTATTGTAAAAATGATATTTTGGAGGAACTGTGTCTAGGGTATACGTATCGTATGGTCTGTTCTGGCCCTGTAAGAATAAATTGTATCATGACAATATCTCATTTAAAGAGTATGAAGACTCGCGCAAAAAGACACTATCAGTGACTCACACACAGCTAAGAGCCCTAACACTATCAGTGACGACCACACAGCTAACAGCCCTAACACTATCAGTGACGACCACACAGCTTACTCCTTAACCTGCCAGAAATATATCGACCAGCAGAACAAGTTACGTTCATCCATAAAATTTTACAGCGACCATTTAATCTAG
>JAIPMN010006065.1:0-22603 GCA_020650975.1 Apostichopus californicus
ATATAGCAACTTCTTGGTCAGTGCTAAACTAAGTAGGAAAATTATAGAAGTAGGTTGTCATACCATATAAGGTGGTTAATGTTTCTCCCATAAGTTCATAAACCAATATGGTTGACATATGTCTTGATGCTCTGTGGAGGTATGTGTTTATGATTGTGTACGTAACAATGACAAAGTCTTAATTTAAGTGCGTCGACTTCTATAGTGGGCTGGCACCATAAGTATATATATGCCTATGCTTTGTTGCGTTCAGGGTGCTTACCACTTGATACAATATAAGAACGGTGAGTTCAAAGAATTAGTGAGTTCAAGCGGGGCTTCACACTTCCTATCGCTTCCGCACGTGACATAAGCTAGCACAGTGTGTACATCTTATAGCGGAAGGTTGACAACAATGACGTCCCTCAGAGGAAGCGGAAGAACAATTGGTCTTTTAAGAAGCAGTTTAAATTTTGAAAGCACTGGTCTATCGTCATCATAGAAAATATGTTACGAATGTGGAGTTATGGGTTGGAAAAAAAGACTAACTAATCAATCTGATGAAAGCACGTTTATAATTACATTCCTCTGTCTTTACAATTCACGTGGAATTCCATATTTTTCTTCCTATTTCAGTTGAACCTTACCGCCGCCATGCATATTTTACGTGTGGCTATAGCGTTAGCCACTTTTGTATCAAAACCTTGTGATGCTTTTGTACCCAACATAGAAAACTACGAATGCATTGATGCAGGTACGGAATTATACAGTTTTATCGATTACTTGGAAACGACGAAGTTTTATAAATCACCTTCAATTCTTCGGGGTGGGGTGGGGGTTGGGCGGGGTGGGGATTGGTAGGGGATACGAAAGAAAATGTTAAACGTTCAATTACTAGCGAAGATATTGTGTCACAGTAGCAAAAAGAATGATTTCAAATTTCACCTTAATAAAGCTTGTATGTGGATTATACATTAAAGCTACATTACGAAAAGTGACCATATAGTTAAAGTCAAAATAAAAGAAACGAAGCTTGTTTTAGATGTGTATAATTGAGTTCAGTTTATTTGTTTAGGTCATTTATATATGTTATGTTACAATGAATTATATTGAAAAAAGAACTATTTTTTTGAATACAAAGCTACATATGCAAAGAAATATAGTTATATTATGTTACACAGGAAATTTTTCGAGTAAAGGAGCTGTTTGTAAAATATACACGTGTTTGTCAACGGAATATATGCTACAGGTGCATGTAAATGGCAATTTAACCGTTATCATATGAATTATTAGGTATCATATTAACTTTCCATACATCTTAACCAAACAGTTTAAGAAAAATGGTACTTTGGTGGGGTCGTTGAAACTGAGTGGCATATATGAGGGGGTAGGGGGTGAGGTGTCTGGGTGACCTCCCGTGGACCTTTTTTTAAATTGAAAATCAAATGGTGCATTCTGACCGTGGTTAGACTTTAATTATTTTAAGTCTTTACAAGTAACTCTACACGGGAGGTTGCATGAATAAATAATGATATTTTAACAGGTCTCCCTGGCTGATAAAGGGAGGAGCCAAAAAATTTTAGGAGGCCCTGAAGCTAATGAGAATGTTATAGTAGAGGGGATGCTATACTCTATGGGTCAATGCCGTCTCTTATGTAGGGGGATTTCTAGGTCCACCCCTGGTTTTTTTTCTTGGTTTAAATTTATACGTCAAATGGTGGATTCCGAGGCATATCTAGACTAAATTAGGTCTATATAGGTAGCCCTGTACGCTTAGGTTTTGCTTTTTTATTTGTGCGAAGTTGACCCGTAGCAGTGGTCCAATTCGTCCTCGCCTGAATGCAACACAACCCCCAACTGAACCATTTCCACCTCCCCTACCCTAGCTGACGATCAGAGGCGCGTGTCATGCCCCCCCTCTGTCTTTGCGCACGCTACTGGTAATATTCATTATATTTTGAATGCAAACTTTTAGCCTATTTGCTCATAATATAGTATGCAACCTGATATGTATATTACTCCAGCCCGCCATTAGACGTTTTTTTATTGGTTTCATGTAATATACTTTACTACTTAAAGGGCAATTCCATTGACAGACAGTGTGATATACTTACATTAAAGAGACATCTATTATACACTGTTAATTGAAAACCCCATCTCAATAGCTCGTTTCTAACTTGAGATAAGGTTGCTTGAATGTAACTATTTTCTGTCAGGTACCTCCAGGAAGTGGATTCTAGTAGTGTTGTCTGTGATGTCATCATGGCAGAAGTTCGTTCAAAACTGTAGTCATCACTCTTAATCTAGTCTTTAAAATGTCACACATTTGGAACAGTTTGCTTAGGTTTCAAGTCTCTCTGCAGTGAATATTTTTATCGGTGTACAAAATGATAAGTACCTAATAGATAAGAACATATATTCTTTCAGTTCAATAGCCATAAGGATATCACAGAAAATACACTGTGATCCACTTCATGAAAGGTAATGGCCGGCTTGCTATTGAAAGATGCATACAAAACAGTTCAACAAGCTCGAAAAGTTTGTGTCTCCACAATATAACATGCTGTTAGGAATTTGAGATTGACAGAAACATTGTTAAAGCAATGAACTTCAGTTACCGGACTATCACTTTAATAATAAGCTAAGCATCCGAGCAACATGGCCGATGGAATGACTTTATTGTCCTTCTTACAAAACCATATACTTGACGAAAATGTCGCTCGAATATGTTTCTTAACTTTTTTTCTATATATGAACAGATCCTATTCCGGTAACCTCAATCGAAGTTAACCACACGGTACTGAATCTGCCCGATGGCAGTTGGAGACTTTCGTATACTATATCATGGGAACCTCTTACGCAATATGATTGTAAGTACGAATCTGTCCTCAATCTAGCAAAAAAACTACGAAAACAATGTTACTTTATCAGTCTAGAAAACAAACAAAAAACAGTTGAGTTGATGTTACTTGAGCAAGGATATCGAAAATGAATTCTTGCAACTATATATAACGTATATACCTGATGAAACTACAGGATACAGTTTGTAATTTAAATACTTTAAGTATTTTATATATTATATTTTATATATTATTTATACAATATAATATATACAATATACAATTTACAATATATGCAATATATTATATTATATACAATATATTATATGTTATATATTTTATATACAATATAGTTATAGTATACCTCTCGGACCTTCAATGTGAGACGCATGAGAATAGTATTATCCACTGGATATTCCCGACCTGTAAAGATGCTCTAGCAGCCGCGGGTCAGAGTGCAAGTGATAAACTTTCGGTAAGTATATTTACATATAAATGACGTTATAGGGGCGGGGAAGGGGGTGGGGATATAACACTTTATAGTGCTCATTTGTAGACAAAAACACTTAATATTAAAACAACAATGAACGATAGTAAGTCAATCAATTTTAACTCAGAGGTGACACACAACATTTCTCCTTGGAAGAAATCTTAATAGCTTTTGACTGATGGATATTGCTAACGGTCAAACTTACTTAGTTCTGCTTCACGATAAACCTTTTAATTCATTGAACAGAAACTGTTCGGAATGAATTATCTTGATAGTTCTCGAATTATAAAGTGTGGTTGAAAGTAAGATAAGTGACAAACCGTAACTGATTAATGACCATATTCAAGTTTTATCAGTTTCTCAGTTTATCAGCCGATATACATACGTCATTAAATTCTTCGTTTCACTTATATATGCACTAAATTCAGGTCGGCTTTCATTTAACTAACAGTATAAAGTTAGATACTGAAAAATCACTTGACACATTGGTGTATGAAAAGTCGTTCGAAATGTATTATGAAAATCTCCTTTGAACATGTTGCTCTGTCACCGTAATGATACTATACACAAGCAAAGCTGTAAAAATATATTAAAAGTCCAATTAAAATGTCAAACATCCATCAAAATTTACAAAATAATGTGGGATGTGACTTACAGTACCGAAGCTAATTAGTTAAGTCGTTTCTCTCTTTTTCTTTGCAATTTAGATCAAAGATGTGTGTAAGTAAAACACACCTGGTAAACCATAGATAAACCATAACGTTTCATGAAACGAAGGACGTGTCCCACGAACATAACCGTTGTTATATAGATTTTCTTCCAGCCGTCTGTCATGACTGATGTTATATTAACTATAAAGTTTCATTAACCAGGGATGCGTCCCACTAACATAACCATTGTTATGAAGCTTCTCTTTCAACCGTCTGTCATGACTAATGTTATATTTACTATAAAGTTTCATTAACCAGGGATGCGTCCCACTAACATAACCATTGTTATGAAGCTTCTCTTTCAACCGTCTGTCATGACTGATGTTATATTAACTATAAAGTTTCATTAACCAGGGATGTGTCCCACTAACATAACCATTGTTATGAAGCTTCTCTTTCAACCGTCTGTCATGACTGATGTTATATTAACTATAAAGTTTCATTAACTAGGGATGTGTCCCACTAACATAACCGTTGTTATATAGATTCTCTTTCAGCCGTCTGCCATGACTAATGTTATACTTACTATAACGTTTCATTAACCAGAGATGCGTCCCACTAAGAGACCACCAGTTAGATACCCTTTTAACCACCTGTCAATAATAGTGCTCTCTATACTAGAGAGATACATGAACCGAATGATATGTCTCACTAACACATCCCTGGATAGAGATGTTACACGTTTATGATATATAAATGGAAAAATTTACTGCAGTTCTCATCCGGAGGAAGGTTAATAGGTGGGATTGTCGAACCAAAAATTCCTCCAAATGGCCCTTAGCTTGTTTTTCATATACCTGGACACGTTACAGTTGTATCTGCCTGGTCACGGTATATGTATATTCGATTTCAACAGGTAGCGACTTCACTAAGTAGCCTACTTAGGGACTTAATATATCTAATTAGAAAATAGTATCCTCACATCATTGTCTTTCCACCTATATCAGATATATTTGGTCCATCTGAGTTAGATATACCAAAATACAATTCAGTTCCCATGATTATCCAGTATGAAATCATCACGACACGGTTTCACTTTCAAGTTTTCTTCTTTGTCCTTTTCCATTTTACCAGCAATCGGCGTTTATTACAAGAGAAGCCGCTTTCACTCATAACTGTCTGTTTCAGGTAAGAAACATTATCTCGAATGAACGAAAATAACACGACCTTGGTCAGAAAACCAAAGATAGTAGATTAGCATATATTAAACACAAGTGGTTATCTATAGTTACTGTAGAAAGGCTAAGTTCCTTGCATATTTTTTTCTACTTGGAAAAAAAGAATGAATGGGTGAAACATGAAATAAAAACATCAAGCAGCAATCACGAAAACATGGTTCGTATAATGTTAGACTGAGACAATTTTCTTCTGTATTACAATTTCTATGATTTTTATGTTGTACCTATATTAGGAGATGATAAATACTGCTCTCCTAATTTTACATGTTACTCGGCATATTCATTATTGTAACCTTTATGCTGATACATCATACTGAGATCATGGAGGTAAAACTGTTTTACCTCCATGGTTAGATTAATGTGGAAATAATAGGGGCAACTCTAACATGATTGTTTCTTTGATCCTTTGTTTAAATAATTAATAGGTGGCTTACGGTGTAACTTCAGAGGGATCACCGCTTCCAGTATCCCCAGCTTCGGCAATGCAATTCGAAACCCCTGGTAAGTTAACGCTGCGTTAGTCAACGAGTTATATTCGTCTGACTAAATCAACAGTCACAAGTCTATAGTTAACTATATGGGAAACGAGGCAATAAATTCTTTGCTATTACTTTAAGATTTGTTTTGTTTTTTATTCATTCCTATGAATAACAAATTATATTCAATACTACACTTGAATAAGTATAAATCGGGGAATTTTTCAACGTATTTTTTTCTGGGTAAGGGGGGGGGGTGGTCTGGTAAGAGAACTTCTTTTGGCGACGGAGCTTCCATGATTAAAAGTTTTAAATTGATGAATTGCAAGTGCACGTTTTAAAGATCTCGGTACATGGTTGCATGAACCTACCGGATATTAGCTATATTGAAGATGTTATATTAAGGTACATAATTACCTATTTAAAATCTCAATATGTTTGTAGTTTGGAAAGTTACTGTAACATGTGGCGCATTGCTTTATCTCTTTTGCAGATTTCGATGATAATATAAAGTGGATACTATTTATAGAATAGTTAAGTTATCGTGTCGTGAGTCGATCCAATCAAAGAGAAGAAAACATTTGTTATTTCAATAAACTAGATTTTAATCCACTGAATAGTCAAGATTTGATTTTTAAACATTATAAGGAAATAACATGGCACGTGTAAACAAGTAAAGTGAACCACCATAACCGACGTTCTTAACGTAATATGTATACCTTAAATCAATATGTTTGACTATAATTATCATATTTTGTGACAGTTTACGCTATGGAAGAAAATGGATTTGAATTATCTAGCTTACTGATCCACGTAATAAACACATTAAGACCTCTTATCCGCATATTTAAAAATTAAGTTCAGCTAATAATTAAATGTTGAATTTAACATTTGATTCTTATTCTTTTGATACATAACTGTAGACTGTTACGAGGAAACACGAGATGCCACCTTTTGTGCGGCACAGGGTAAGTGAATATATCAGTATTACAGTGAGTAACGTGCACCTCGTGGTGTGTTGGTAACGTGTACCTCGTGGCCAGTTGGTAACGTGTACCTCGTGGTTTGTTGGTAACATGCACCTCGTGGTATGTTGGTAACATGCACCACGTGGTTTGTTGGTAACATGCACCTCGTGGTATGTTGGTAACATGCACCACGTGGTTTGTTGGTAACGTGTACCTCGTGGTATGTTGGTAACATGCACCACGTGGTTTGTTGGTAACGTGTACCTCGTGGCCAGTTGGTAACGTGCACCTCGTGCTTTGTTGGTAACATGCACCTCGTGGCCAGTTGGTAACGTGCACCTCGTGGCCAGTTGGTAACGTGCACCTCGTGGCCAGTTGGTAACGTGCACCTCGTGGCCAGTTGGTAACATGCGCCTCGTGGCCAGTTGGTAACGTGCACCACGTGGTTTGTTGGTAACGTGTACCTCGTGGCCAGTTGGTAACGTGCACCTCGTTCTTTGTTGGTAACATGTACCTCGTGGTATGTTAGTAGCATGCACCTCGTGGTCTGTTGGTAGTGTACCTCGTGGCCAGTTGGTAACATGCACCTCGTGGTGTGTTGGTAACGTGTACCTCGTGGCCAGTTGGTAACGTGCACCTCGTGCTTTGTTGGTAACATGCACCTCGTGGCCAGTTGGTAACGTGCACCTCGTGGCCAGTTGGTAACGTGCACCTCGTGGCCAGTTGGTAACATGCACCACGTGGTTTGTTGGGAACGTGTACCTCGTGGCCAGTTGGTAACGTGCACCTCGTGCTTTGTTGGTAACATGCACCTCGTGGCCAGTTGGTACCGTGCACCTCGTGCTTTGTTGGTAACATGCACCTCGTGGTATGTTAGTAGCATGCACCTCGTGGTCTGTTGGTAACGTGTACCTCGTGGCCAGTTGGTAACATGCACCTCGTGGTTTGTTGGTAACATGCACCTCGTGGTATGTTGGTAACATGCACCACGTGGTTTGTTGGTAACGTGTACCTCGTGGCCAGTTGGTAACGTGCACCTCGTGCTTTGTTGGTAACATGCACCTCGTGGCCAGTTGGTACCGTGCACCTCGTGCTTTGTTGGTAACATGCACCTCGTGGTATGTTAGTAGCATGCACCTCGTGGTCTGTTGGTAACGTGTACCTCGTGGCCAGTTGGTAACATGCACCTCGTGGTCTGTTGGTAACGTGCACCTCGTAACCAGTTGGTAACGTGCATCACGTGGTTTGTTAAACACTGCTATCCGTATGTCGTCTAGATGGCTTCGTTCCTCACTAAGTTCCGCAAAATGAGTTACTACCAAATTCGCTTAAAAAAGGATCCATTCACTTGAGCCTACATTTCAACTGATAAAAGTTAGTTGTACAATGGTATTCAATATACAGTTGAGTAATTTGCGACATAAAAGTTTCCAGACTGAGGGATATTTTATTTTTACACGAGCTGCATAGCACCGCTTAAATGATTCAATGGTATTATACTAAGAGATAACCCGATATTTAATATAATGTTTCTTTCTGTTATTTTCATAAGTTAACAAATATTAGGAAACTTCTTCAATTTAAGATAAAACTAAACAACGCCGCTTATTTCGCTGTAGCCACGAAACTATCAAACGACGTAACAATTAACTCGGTGGCCCGGGCCAAAAGATGAGATGAGTATCCTATATAATTGCGCAAGTGAGATTCGGTTCCACTTTCTTCTTAATGCTATCGAACCTGTCTGATTTTCGAGAAATTTGCTGTGTGAGGAGTCCCTTTGGGCGTCGGGCCCGGGTTTTGCTCTCTCTCTCTCGCTCTATCCCATAGCGCTGGAAACGTATTTATTTATAAAGAAATACCCCAACACTTAACCACACTGGGGAGCTGATAAGACTGATACAATTCACCAGATTGTTTAATTAATTTTGCACTATCTGTTTTGAAGCGGATTAGGTAGTGTCCAAATTAAATAAGTGGAAGCGCTTTTGAATTTCACAATTGCCATGTTGTATTCAAAATATGGTACATTCCCATTTTTAAAAAATGGAGTTTAAGGTTTTGTCAATCTGCATCAATGACATCACAATTATGTTGCGGGGAGATTATGTTCGGTAAAGTAATCCTTAGCTATTGTTATCACGGAATGCGATACGTAAGAAACTTGCCTTAATGCTTACAATCTGTGTCTGTACTTTAAATTTCAGTACGCACTCTTTCACGTAACACACGTACTTCGAATGTACCTCTGTAAAGTCATTTTCCTCAGTTGAAAAATAACTCGAATGTACAAACATTCTTCACAACTTTGGAGAAAATACATTATTGAGACGTTATGGTATATTGATCAATCGTTTTGCCATATCTAAATTATGTAATTTCTTATCATTTCCTTTTAATTTATCAGACGTTTACCGATGTGGTAAGCCCACTGATTTATCCCTTGATCATGTTACATATACGTCAGACGGTAACGTTAGCATGACGTTTATCTGGTCTCCTCCGGTACAAGTAAACAATATGAGAACATTAGAGGAATACCGAACACAGCTTCACACGAGTGATGGAGACCTGATCCTGACTCATACCATCCAAATATATGATAGTGTAAGTACGAAGTTACCTATATCAGAGAACTCGAATTAGCTTAAGGCTCATCTCTTCAATACATGCGATGGAGGTATGGTTTCTGATGGATTAATGGACTGATTTGTGACTGCATGACATTTGTATTAAAATATCTACACGAGCCTAAGATGTGTCCAAGAAAGATATCAAGATTATCACTACTACTGTGTTAGCTTTTACTATATGAGTCGTTCTGAGAGAGAAGTTCAACAATGCCCAGAGAAAATAGTTATAGTTTATACTTTAATAATGTTAACATTTTCAATTATTTTGAACAGAACCAAGTTAATACCTGGGAAGCCATCAGCGCAGGAATTCAAGAAGGCCTTGAGTACAAACTTACGGTTAGATAAAAACAAATACTTCTACTTTATTGTTCAGTTGTAAGTCGATTGGTACATTTACCATTAGTTCACACTACAAGTTCCAAGCGTCACATACTATTTTTGTATTTAATTGTTCAGCTCTAGTCGTTTGAATTTTTAATATTTATTATTTTTCCTTGGACATTTTACAGATCATTCCTTACGTTTCATCAGATTATGCAAATAATCCTGAACCAGGAAGACTTGCCACAAAGTTATTCTTGGCCGAAATTTCCGAAGAAGGTAAATTCGATTACAATTATCGTGGTATGATTTCAAATATATTACAGGAACACAAATAAAGGTCGTATATTTACATTTTAACCTACTAATATACTGTTTTCTTTATTCTCAATGTGCAAAGTTATGCTCACAAAATTGATTGTTTGGTTGAATTGAATATTGGTTTATAGAATCATCGAATACTTTGCTTGATTGATTGATTGATCGAATTGATTTGAATCGTAGATTGATTGATCCATCCATTAATTGGTTATCGGTTATTGGTTAGGTTGATATTATTGAATGTTTGATTATTTGGTTGAATTGAATGTTGCTTTATATAATCATCAATTAGTTTGCTTGATTGATTGATACATTTGATTTGATAGATTGGTTTATCCATCCATTAATTGGTTATCGGTCGTTAGGTTGATTTTATTGAATGTTTGATTATTTGGTTGAATTGAATATTGCTTTATAGAATCATCAATTAATTTGCTTGATTGATTGATCCATTTGATTTGATAGATTGGTTTATCCATCCATTAATTGGTTATCGGTTGTGAGGTTGATTTGATTGAATGTTTGATTATTTGGTTGATTGATTGTTTCATTGATTGTTTCATTGATTGATTGGTTGAATGGATGACTGATGGATTAACTGATTGATATTTTCATATAGATTTCACAGATGATCCCTTCACGACAAAACAAGAGACTGAAACAACCGTTCGTGATGATGGAGACAAAGCTAGCATGGGGATCCAACCAAAAAGCCCTGCCCCTGAGCCAAAGCCTACCCCTGAATCCGTCTCATCTACGTCAACAACAATGATCCTAATCATCGGTCTTTTCGCAGTTGTTGTGATTGTTGTTGTTATTGTATGCTTTCTTTTGACAAAGAGACGAAGGCGCATAAGAAAAGATATTCTAGAGAACCTCCATCTTGAACAAATGTACCAGGAAAAAGCCATTGGTAATATTTTTATGGAAATATTTTAAAAGAAAATCATAGTTTTTAGAATGATTTTAGCCAATATGTTGCCCGAAGCGATAGCAATTGATGCACCCGATACACACAGAGAACACAGTTGCTATTGTAAATCTTAAAGCTTTGTACCAAAGTAAAAAATAGATAGTGCTATCAATCGGCTGTAATCCTAATAGCACATGCTAACGATTTTTTTCAGATTTGTCAGCACAATCCAGTATTTAATGTGGTACAAAACTTTAAGAGTTATTGGCAATCTTTGTGTGAATCGGCTGATTGATATGAGATACGAACTCAGTGAATATGTGTTGAGCTACCTACTTAAATGTTAAATTGTGACACTAAATAAGGTTTAATAAAAATACTGAAATCCCTCCAGTTTGCTATACCCCTTTTTTAGTATTTGAGAAATGACACTTCAGCATCAATCCAAAGGTGTATTTACTGTGATAAACAGGGGATTAGGTCAATATCTCGATAGAACAAAGCTCAATATGACAACTTAGATACCAGAGATTATAATACTTAAAGCTGAATATCTTTAAATCCGGAATAGCTATAAACACCTTACCGAAACTGATATTCTACCCTTTTGTTTGGTAATATATGAGATATCGTGCCAAAGGTCTTGCCTGGAGTCACCATTTAATAAAAAATTGTGCTATTCACGTTTTGTGTATGTATTTATGTTTTTGTTTTTTATTTACAGAGAAGACTCGAGAAGTTGATCCCATATTAACAGACAAAGAAATTAGCCACGATAAAGTCATAATCGAACAAAAGCTAGGAGAAGGTGAATTCGGTGTGGTGCATATGGGCAAGGTCAGCGGCATGAAGAATAAAGTTGAAGATGTGACAGTTGCTATTAAAACTACTAAAGGTGATGTAGATATGTATTAATCATCAAACGTACATTTATAATATTAGATAATATAATATAATTTTCGACTTGAAGTAACGAGCTGATGTATCAAGAGAAATGCAAAGCGTGCATAGTTCATGGAATCCTATTGAATGACGCTATGGGATGTTGGTGTTATTTCCACAGAGAGATCCTGTATCATTTTACACTAACAAGGCGTTCTGTGTTTCGCCTGAGTTGCTTTTAAAGAAGCAGAATAAAAGCTCCCTTTTCAGTATAAAAATATGACATGGAAGAAGTAAGCCTTCAAAAATGTGAACAATGAAGGTATTGCTATATTATACAAGTCCGTGTATACTTTAAACTTGTAAAGACCTATACCATCTAACTCGAAATGTGTTACCATGACTTTCAGAATACATTATGGAATTAATAACATAATTAATTTTTAAATACAACTTTTAAAACTTGTTTCAAACGAAGTGATATGTAATCTCCGAATGGGGATAGTTTAGGATGAATACGTATACCTAACCTATTCAATTTGAGCGATCTTAATGATTTTTTATAAGAGCAAAAGGGAAACGATCTGTTATTAGAAAAGATTTGCACGACACCACTTATCGATGCTTTTTAAATATAAGCCTAATTCCGTGCAAATTTGGAATGTAGAGCTGCTATGTCATAGTTTTGTCGCCATTCCATTGTTGGTCCAAACCACTTGCAATCGTTTATTCGATTTTACAGTTGGAGCATTTTCTGATGTAAAAGAAGACCTGCTAAACGAAATGAAACTCATCGCAGAGCTGGGCGACCATGTGAACATCCTCTGTCTTCTTGCTTGCTGCTCAATGAATGAACCGTTCTACCTTATAACAGAATATATGAAGTATGGTGACTTGCTGGGATTCTTACGGGACTGCAGAAAGGTAAGTCGCTAAACACCTGTTACATATTTATATTTTCTACTTAGAAAGTACTAAGTCATTCAAGCTTAATTATTAATATGTTATGAGGGCGACGAAACGAAAGGGGCATTTGATCAATCATTGTTTGTTTCTTCAGCTTCCTTTAAACTTGAAAATCCTACAGCATCAAATATATTTCCAACGTCGAAAAATAGCAATATTATGCACCCAATTATACAAAAAATTACCAGATCATACAGCCCATTTCAAACGTGGATTACTCTTCTTTTTTTCATTCTTTTGTGGCGTTTTTGAGGCAATTGCCGTTTACTCGGTGTTAGATTAAGCTTCATTATTCGTTTCCTGTTCCCTTTTGGGTTTTTATATTGGTACAGTTCAATTTATTTATTATACCGGTGTTGTGGCCTAGTGGATACAGACGGTGGTATGTTAAGCAATAAGGCTTAGCAATCTGAGGGTTTTGGGTTTGATACCCGACCGGGTCATAGTAAGGTGGGTTTTTCATCCAAGAGCAATCTACGGTTTTCCCATCGGAAATGACTTTCTAAATTGAAAAGATTCCAAATTTGAGTTAAAAATGTTGAATTGGAAGCCACCCGACGTGTAAGTTGTAATCCATAAGCCCTTGCGGGTTTTTCTCACATTTGTGGTCGCTTAAGCGTGGTAAAATTAACTGCTGATAATTATTATCATTGTTATTATTATTACCTGTGAAATATTCTTCTCAGATTTTAATAACAACCATGCTCAAGGGGATTGTGAACGACAGTTGTAATCTAAAAAACAAATGAAAAAGAAAGCCACTCAAATTTGTTTCCACCTAATGAAGGGGCATTCCATAGACCTTCGTTCATATCTTTATATTCTCATCACAGCTAGCGAGTGCTGAGAAAGACCAAGTCTATTCTGTAGGGGAATTACAACAGCTTATTATTGCTCGTGACATCGCCAACGGAATGGTAAGTCGTGAATTTCATCGATTAGGAAGTAACTGTGACACTTTCAGTTTCAAATAACATTAAGAACATGTCAAAAGCATAGAGAGTAATAACATTTTGGTTTCCAAAGCTGTGACAATCAAAAATAAATTCGTCATCAGTTAGATGTGTATAGACCAAACGTTTATAGTTATTAAAGGCCACGTGTAGACACTTCATTCGTATTAGCATAATTGTAGACTTTCTATCAATGTATTTCCAGTATATGTATAAATATTGGTGATGAGAGCTAATCCGATAAAATTTGGTGGCCCTCCAATCAAAATGTCTTGACCAACTATTCCAGCATTCACCATATAAGATTAGCTTATCAAAAGCAACATAGAATATAAATCGACGGTATCAGATCAAGACTTAACAGTTCCTCTTCGGGTATAAGAATCCGACGGAATCAAGGACTAGGTTCAGACACATCGGATATTAAAAAACATTATTTATCAAAGAACAAATTTATTTGGTTTGGCAGGCCCATATTCAAGAAAGACGTTTCTATCACGGTGATCTGGCTGCTCGTAACGTACTCGTTGGCGAAGGACTGACGATAAAAATATCTGATTTTGGACTCGCCGATGACATTTACACGAGAGGATATAAAAGGAGAGCTACGGAACAGAAAATACCGGTGAAATGGTGCAGTCTGGAAACGATCCTAAATGGAATATGTAGTTCAGAAGGAGACGCGTATGTAACCAATACGTCACTCTTATATCATTTTGTTTTATATGTTATGCACAAGCAGTTTAGTTAAGAATTGAACATGTAGGCTATACCTCTAAGTTAAGCATTGATGGATAAATCCATCAAGTTCGTTTACCACCAATTACATTTTGTTAACTGTTTTCGTTATATAGAAAAGAAGAATAATCAAAGGTGGATATAATTTAAATTCATGTTTCTATCATTTTAACAAATTATATTTAGATACATGTAATGTAATATTCAAACCATAGGGATTTGGCAGCGGAAGGCATTAACGGTACGTTTAGCTAGAACATTGAGGTAGCCTTAATCAGTGTTAACCAACAGCGAAGAATACGTAAGATAAACAGTACTTAATATCACTGCTCGAATACAGGCCCACTTTTGAAGCTTCATAAATTCATACGAGGTACAATCATGGGATGAAGACTGTTTTTCTGGTGGGCGAAAGCTTCGACTTGATCCTCCATACCCTTCATACTACTCTTTTATCTCAAATTAGTTGGTCCTTTGGAGTACTGCTGTACGAGATTTTCACACTCGGTGGAACTCCTTATCCTGGTATCGCACCGCGGTTATTAGTCAGTCAACTGAAAAACGGTTACCGCATGGACCAACCGGGAAGTTGTCCTGATGATGTGTGAGTACATAGAAAAACAAGTACTGATAACAATGCAATCGCCATGTCATGAGCTAATTGTATGAAACGTGAAATTTAAATATTGCGTATTATTAAATAAGTTTTCTTGTGGCTTTTTTTACTTTTTCTTTAATTATGCTGTTCATTTTTCTTTCTATGTATTCATGATTTATTTTTTGGCATTTTTTAGGGAGAGAAACTCATCAACACACCCCTCTGGTTTTGTTTATTGTACTTCATTCTACCTCATTGTTGCTCTTTCGTTGTAGAAAAGCAAATAAAATATACGAAAATAATTCTTTTAAATACTTTACTATTGTATCACAACAAGATTGCAACTTTTTCTACGACATGAATATGTATTTTGAAACGATTATCAACTGTGTTATTAGGTTTAGTCATTAATATATATATATACAAACAGTCTACTATAGTTTCTATTTCGTGCACAAAGGACAGTTTGCATTGATTGAAATGTTTCTCCATAAGGAAAATCCTGACCATCGAATCATCAGAAATGGTTGATGAATACACTGTTAGCACTAATAACCTATTTTTGCAGATACGATTTAATGAAACGCTGTTGGCAGGAGAGTCCGATGTCTAGACCAAGATTTACAAATATGTTTGAAGAGTTCGGAGAGATGTTAATGAAGCGTACAGATTACCTCGAATTCGACAGTGAAGATGTACTTGAAGTAAGTCACAGTTGGAAGACGTTATATAGGCCTACCTCATCTGCAATCAGCGGATTTAAAAGTGCTTTCCAAATGAAACAAATGCTGTTCAAATAAGAGAAATTAATATCACGTTAAGGAATCAATCTGTAGATTATTTGCTACTACATTTAGTGACGGTAAGCTATAAAAAAAACGTTCTAAACCTAATGCCTATCAATGATTACATTTAAAAGTTCCATTAAACTTCATCTTATTACCAAACATGTTTCACCTTATGTAGCTGTTACCCATTTCGTTGGGTTTAGTCACCCTCTCTCCCGTTTTATTGTTTTATTTATTAAACGTATTTGTATTTTTTTAATAGAGTGTTAACATTTATAAGCTACTCCAAGAGTCTTGTGGGCACTCCTCATTCTGTTTCTTCAAAATGATATGTTCTGTGTACTCTCATTTTGTCTGAAAGTGTCTGAAATAAAAAAAAAAAAATTTTTTTAGTGAATGAATTAAAGAAACCCATTTGATATTATTCGGATACAGTTAGGCAACGGAAAACTCGTTGCAAAAATCACGAATAAGTTCGGTCATCAAAACAATGTTAACAATCTCTAAAGATGTTTTTTTCGTCCACAAAATTGTCTTGAATAAACCGTTTTCCATTATAGAATTCCTTTACTTCCCATGGGTTATAACAGAAATTGGTTGAACTGACACCGTTTGAAGATTCATGTTGTTTTACATTAGGCGGCAACTATACACACTAGCCGAAAATTGTTTTTAGCACAATTTGCAATTGCGAAATTTGTAAAGCAGCTGAAAAGGAAAGCTATATGTAAATGACTTTGGCATTGATAAAGAACTGAAAAAGGAAATTATAGATGAAATGATATGATTTAAGTTAAGTGTTATGTGGGTGACTATTTGTTTCTTCGTGATTGTTTTCATTTCAAAGATGGAGGAACTGCTAGAGCTACCGAGACGAGGTTCAACAATACTGGCTAATCATTACATTTCACAGTCAGATGAAGGGGATGCAGTGATGAAGCTGCCTCCAATACTTAACGAAGAGAGTGAAGTCGATTTTGATGAGGTCCAGAGTGCTTTGCAACAATCTACAAGTGACAAAGAGAAAAACAGTACAAAGCAGGA
The DNA here is from genome assembly GCA_020650975.1 of Apostichopus californicus. Classification (NCBI taxonomy): domain Eukaryota; kingdom Metazoa; phylum Echinodermata; class Holothuroidea; order Aspidochirotida; family Stichopodidae; genus Apostichopus; species Apostichopus californicus. The sequence goes on from JAIPMN010006065.1 coordinate 16,802, forward strand.
CGACGAAATTGTAATGGTGTAAATTCAACGTATTACTAATATTTACATTGTGAAAGTCAGTGTGAAATTTGCTTTGGTTAGTGTCTATAAGATAACGTTGAAAAGCTACATATGTGTTCCTGCTGGCGTTTTGGGTGACCGATCATAATTGAGAAGGTTCTTGGATGGCAATTTTACTTTGACCATCTTGCTTAACAGATAAAAGATTTTACAACATGAATACAACATAGGTTTGATAAAACGCCAGATGGATAAATATATATTGTGACGTAAATTAATATTATCTTTTTATTTCAGATTAAAGTAAATGATTATATCATTTTCGTGACAGCGTTCATTAACTCTTATACCTTTAATAAACGATCAAATTATGAACGGAATTGAGGCGCATAATTTGATTTATAATCTTTATATATTGACAGAAATCGGGAATAAAACATAAGGTAAGAGTTTATAAAGATGTTTGCATAAGAATATTAGCGATATGCATTTCTTATAAATTATTCTTTTTATTCAGAGTTGTGCCCAAAATAGGTCTGCTTAGGCCTATGCTAATTTATTTTGCTGTGTTTTTTTGTTTTATTGTACCCAACAAGTTGATAATTTCACAAATGTTTTACTAAAATAGATAAGAGCATAAAAATAGAAAACAATGCTTTCAAAGCCCGAATATTTGATGGAACCGTTTGTGGGTAGTTGTTTTGGCGTTTGAAAAATATTTTTGTGTCGTTTTTTAAAAGTTTGTCTTGTATGTTATAAATCCGTGGTTTATATTTTTGGGGGCATGGCCGCCTTAGTCTTCCGTAGTTATCAATGATTGTAGTATATTCATATGTTAATTCTGTAGAAGAGAAGCGGATTTAAATCATAAAGAAAGACATGAAAGATATTAAAAGTTCTTATACTGTGCATCTATGACATCACACCTGTATGAGTTAAGTTTACTTTGGGGCTCGAAATCTCGAAAACGAAACTTGATTGTAAACTTCACAAGAATGCTAAGAATATCTTCCTTTTCCATCCAATGAAAGTAACTTCTCGCATGACTATCCTTTTGAGCTCTCATCATTAATATAAAGTTGATTTCCCAAAATGACCCGAGTACCTATTCAACGAGAGCTAGTATACAAGCAAATATACTAGAATACGAGTAAGGGATCAAACTTCTGTCGAAAAACATACACCACATTACTTTACCATTTGTACTTGAATATGGAAACATTTCTTTTCACAATTCTTTGATAAGTTGAAGTTTGCAAGTGTTGGTTCATGGTACAATATGTAACCTGTCAATTGAATAATACCACAGTCTAGCACTGTTCAGTAATCACAATGTTTTATTTCACAATATATTACATTACATTTTGAAATAAGATACAAAAACATTTCAGTTTATGAAGTCTAATTTTAGAGTATTACTGTACATAGGATGCCTCTGGGGTATTCATTAAAACAGTGTCACAGCAGAGACCTTAATGGTATACAAATACAACCGATACTCATGGCTCGTAAGTAACTACTGTTCATGTCCTGATACACATGTTAGGAATACAAAGTAGTAATTACTGATGCACTGTTGTGGGAGAGTAGTTGCTGTATCCAATCATTGAGTGCGAGTTCTTTAATACCCGATTGTAAAATGAAGTCGTATCTAGTAATTTTTTGGTATAAGTAGGTCTACGGATATACCCGAACATGGCCTTTCTTCGTTATCTTCGTGACGAATTGGAGTCATTTAAAGAGAGGTGTGAACTGTAATCTAGAGGTACTGTACTAGCTATGAGTATCGGCTGACAATAATTGCTGAATAATATTATACTGGTTGCAATAATTTTGCTAGTTTTACATGCTAATTTATATTTGAGATTAGGGTTGCAAGAGCCCCTTCGTAACATTCATTTAGAACTCGAGAACCAAGCAGATCATATGTCAAGATGTTTGCTTCCTACATTTAACAAACGTTAATTTTCGGTCATTAATAATGGACCTGAAGCTTTGAATCTGGCAATGGTCCAAAGATATGACCTACTGATACTGGGACACAGGACATGTAATAGTACCTACAGGTACACTGCATATAGGACCTTTATTTACTGGAAAGCCGTCAGAACTGGACGTTACAACCGTGTAGTCATCCCATCCTGTGCAGTTTGGTGCATTAGGAAAATGTTTCCATCAGAGGATGTCATACACAGGAATTAAAGTTGGCATATTTTAGAAAAACATATTCAAATTAAGAAACATTTATGTTTTTCAATGCATATCATGGCATGTAAGATAACTTTCTTTGAGGGTACGGAAAGGACCAGGTATTGTTTAAGGAAAAGACAATACATGCTAGACATGTTTATTTTGACATATGTAGGCCTTTATATATTGACCTATAGAGGCCACATTTCTCAATGTCATATGCATGAACAACTTTGAAAAATATAGGAAAGCAACTATCCATATCTCGCAGATATGTCCACAAAAACTGCCTCACGTGTCTCACTTTCACCAGAAATGTACTATACGCACAATTTCAGAAGTTCTTATACCATTTTGGTGACTTAAGTTGGTGAGATTAAATTCTATGGGCATCAATTTAATAACGATGTTTGATGTTTGCTTGCGGTATTTTATCTCCTGTGAATTGAAGAGCTTTCATCCATAATATTTGGTCTAATGCAAGCTGTGATAACGAATGGGATCAAATAATAGCAAAGTATAGTACGGTTTTGAATGTTCTTTTGTCAAACATTCTACCATCTTTTAACTGCCAATAATAATTTTAATTAAACTGTTTAATGTTTGATTAATCATATCATATATTTGTGGAAATGAGCTTAAGAATCTACAACCATTGATTATGTGTAAACCCACTCTTATATGTGGCTCTGTAAGTCTTCCATTGTTGGCTTACGGACGGTGGACACTCTTGGTATAATTTTGTGGTTCATCAAGTAGGGTTTTTCCAGCCTGTTTAGATGAACATAGATTAACTACCAGAACTTTCACAATGTTCTCCCGAAATGCAGAATGTATCCATAGGTTTTGGGCTCTTTCACAGGTAGCGGATGCCATTGTTTGGTGGCTGTGGAGTACTTCACCTTGACCCTGAAAAGAAATCATAACAGGTGGTTGTGATTTGCATATTCCTTTGTGCACCTCCATATAATCAACACACAGGGTATTTTAACAAATATCTACATATAAAGCTCTAAGGCTGCTCTAATTTAAATCTTGATTGTTTTCACTATGAAATACTACCTAGAAACAATTAACATCATCAAAAGGAGTGTAGAACTGTATGTTCATGTACTAGGTGAATACCTTGAAAGTGTTTCAATTAAGTTATGCATTTAACCTCTGGTTTAAGACATAAATGAATCCACAACCCCACCAATTGCATCTATGGTAATAATGTAAATATTCTATTGTGAAGTGAGTCAGAAATGTGCCTAAAAGGTATCATTTGAAATGGGTTGTACATCTAATGCCATTCACTACACATATTAAATAAGCATATAATTAGGGCATAGACAGAAACACTTACTCATCATTCCCATCTCCATCTTTCTTTGGGACGGTTTCTGTGATAGTTGAAATCGATGGCTGCCAAGTACTTTCTCGCCACATATCCAACGTAGCTGTGATAAAGAATGACAAAGTTTGGGGTCATATGTTAATTATTAAGTTTGATTATGCAAACCTTTATCAGGGTTTCTTTGCCAGAATATATTTCATAGTCATATTTACCTTTTCAGTAATTGTGTTTGCAAGCAGTTGTTCTACCATGCACAAATACACACACAAAATTTCCATCATATTCTTGGCCTTTTGGCAAGAAATCAACAATTTTTCACAGACCGTCATGAGCCATTATTCTAAAAAATTATTATGTCAGCTGGCAGGGTAGTTGAAGGATGTCCATGCAACCCACTGTTGTCATGAAAGGGCTGGTAGGTTTTGGCATAGGGCATTAAGGATTAGAAGCAATGCTACTTCTGGATGTATTGTCCTGACTCTCTAAATTCACTCTGATAAAGGGCCACCTGGGCTGGATGTCCAGGAAGTTACTCACCATCCCATATAATATACATTTCTCCTTAAGGAGAGGAAGGACTACCAGGTGTCAACATGGGCTATTCATTGTAATCAGCTAATGAGCTAACATGACTTTATACTGCTAACAAGAGACTACTGTAACTCTATGAACTGAATGTAGTTTATATGTAGGATGACTTCCTGTCAATGCTCTCAATGCAGATGTTGTAGAAGGTGAAGTGGAGTTGAAGGGCAAAAGCTGGATTTGAATACACTATGTATTACTTGCAAGATTACAACAAAGACAGAAGGGTATTCCACGCAAATAGACCAAATCTAATCCTCCTTCACATCTTGTTGTAACATGCCTTGGTAAACAGTAAACACTGAATAGTACAGAACATGGTGGATTCAAATTTGGCCAAGTATAATTTGTTCCATTGGAAAGTATGCATAGCATTGATAGATTTTATGAGAAATTTGCATCTCTGAAGCATAGATCTACTGAAAACAAATACAAAAACTAAATGCTGACGAACACATGGCACAAACAATGTTGCATACCATAGGCTATATAGTGCAGACTAAATAAAGTACCAAAACAGAATGTGACTTTCTATGTTGGGCTTCACTGACCTTAGAATGAAGCTTAGCCTAGCTACATACCAAGTGAAGCAAAATAAGTAGATCTATAAAGGAAACTAGGATAGTGAATGTGGTTGAAGTACTGCCGATACCTACCTTGCAATGCATGCATAGGACAAACAGGAAATTAGTTCAGTTGGCCTTTCAACCAAGTTAGTTATAGTATCGTCAACTATCGTCAACTATCGTCAACTATCCTAAATTCATGCACATGTATGTTAAATTATTCTATAATATCCATAGTAATATACTAGCCTAACCATTTTTGCAATCTGATACTTATTCTTCACCATTATGAAAACTTTTTAAGTTTTCTTGTGCAAAAACTCTGCTAAAAACTTACTTGTTGCTAACTTTTTATTTCATAAGCTACACTTATAGGCAGAATCATATGCCGGGAGTTAACCACAAAATGTATATTCTTTGGAACATTGTTTTGTTGGGAGGTCTTTTTGCTGATTTTAGCGTGTTCGTCGCCTGGGGAGTAGGAGAAGGCAAGAAAACGCCATCTACTTTCCATTAGTTTTGTACAGTAGGTGCTTATATCTAAGGTTGAGTAGTAGTGCTGCATTTAGTTTGGTCATACTTCATGCATTTTCAGCAAGCAATGTGTCAATTATATATCAATCATAATTTCTGAATTTTCAGTGGGCCATGAGTCAATTATACATCAATCAGAAGGGGGAAAAAAAGAAGTCAGGTTAGTAGTACTAGTTAGGCCTGTCCTTAGTCACCTACAGACTACTAGTCTATGTTCCCTAACTACATGCACCCAAATGTTTGCTCCTAGCTAGGAAGGCATATATGTTTCAACCACATGTACCTGCATCGGTTTCCTTCAAAGTGATGACTCCTGATGTAAATATTATTTTGTAACACTTGAAAATTATCCACTTTCTTTATGTTTCTATAAAGCATGTGGAATTGTGGGCCAGGCATTACCTTTTTTTCAAAGTAAGCAAAAACCAGCAGAAAATAAAGATTGCTACTTAGTACTTTGATCTGTGCTATGCTGTCTGTCATAGATCTGTGATATTGGGAAGGCCTATCAAATGTTCGTATAATGATTAGGCCGACATCAATTTATTTATCTTCTTGTGGATTTTTGGAGGACGCAAAATACCATGA